>CM070482.1:39819682-39884682 GCA_036324585.1 Champsocephalus esox
TTGGCCATGTGTTACTCGGAAACTCAAAAAACAATGTAATGTAAAGTCTAGTAAACTACATCGACTAAGTCAGCCTCTTGTCCATTTTTTCCTTGTACCGATGTAGCTCTTTATGTCGTTCAATGACCTCTTGCTTGCATGGAAACTCTGAAAATGAATTAGGGAAGGTGAAAGATATACTACACCCCCCCCTCCCGAGCCATTTCAAAACAGACAACATGCAAATAAATACAATAAACATTATACCTCTTCGGGAGGGGTTAGAAATTGGAGCAGCAGTAATTTGGGTGGTTTTTGGAGTTTCAGGAAGCTGTGGAAAAGGATGTGCATCTGCATGGCCAACATCAGTGCTTGGTTCCACTTCCAGAAACGAGGTCGATGATGAGGTAGCAACTGGATGGGGGTCCACAAGCATGGCCTGTTTTTCAGGTTGACACTTCATTGGATCATTTTCTTCAAATGCAGCATCCAGGACCTGAAAAATCATAGGATGAGAATAAATAATTTGGTAACACTTTCACACTGTCCCACTTTGAACAGGCACAGATTGGGTAGCCAACTCCCAATTAAACTTTCATCTCGAGCTCCTACAATAGCATACAGGCATCGCATAGGCCATGTAGGCCTAAATCTTTTGTTTACAATGTTGTAGGTCTAAAATTAAAACAAAAAGCATCAATTTAAACTCACTCTTTTTCGTTCTCTTTTTTGGAATCCTAATCTGGGAGTGGGAGTGCGACGGCTGATGCTCGCAGCCTGTGCATCGGGCGTTTCGGGCCCCTGTTTCTCTTGAACTCCTTTGGTGTTTGGTATAGCATCTTTCTTCAGGCGTCGACACCTGCAAAAATATTTGTTAATTTAAATTAATTGTATTGACTATTTAAACCTACATTAATGAATTACAGTAGTCATACAATATACTAGAAAATAAGTGTACATAACTATAAAAAAAGTTGATGGTGTTAACATGGAGTATGGTGAATGGTACTACATGTATTTGGTATAGTATTCCTAGTGACTAGACTTTGAAGTGTTAGCTATTAATTATCATGATTATTGGACAGTTAAATGCAGCATGGATTTGAGCCTTGGATTGGAATCATTTGTAGGCGCAGGCCTAATGCTGAACTCCTCATGACATTTTGAAGGCCACCATCCAAGCCCTAGACAGTTAGACTGAGTAGTAGTAGTACTGGTCCCACAGAAAAAAGCACAGTAACTAGGAGTAGGCTCTAGGCGTTATAATTCTGCGCTTCTATTACAGTTTAGGAACTGGGGTAGTTACTATAGTCACGCAGTGTAGGCGGAGCCGTGACATCATCTTCAATGAGAGCCCCAGAAAAACAACACAGCCGTTAGATCTTAAAACTCAGAGCTCACAGCTCCTCATATCTGTTCAGAAACTAGACAGAAGTTAAACAAGTACAAACCACTGTCTGTGTGTCATGGCGAATACAGTCGCTGCTTTATTTATGTCTGTATAGGCCGTTGTTGTGAGTGTGGACGTTCGGAGCATATATAACGTTAGCTTAGCCGATCTCCATTTAGAAAACACGCATTTTAAAAGTGTTTTTCGCCTGCCGTCTGTCTGCAGACTTGTCAAAGCATTAATTCATGGTTTTTACTCACCGGTATCAGTATGTTGTTACTTTGGCATCATTTTGAAACGTGTATTACAATTAAATCACGGTCAAATATGTTCATCTTGTTGTAGTTGTAGCCCCCTTGCCAGCGATTCTCTCTCTAGTTTAGCATACTCAGCCGGGTTGTTCCTAGCCCTAGAACCACGATTTAGTCGGGCCAGAAAAAAGGTGAAAAAGTAGCCACGGGCCACAACTAGGCCAAGTGGAAACGCAACCAAAAACGGGCCCTGCACGGCTCGGCACGCTTAAAGCGAGCTACCCGCTGCAGTGGAAACGCGCCATTATATATTGCAAAAGTTGGCATGCATGTACTGTAGCATATGGCTATGCCCGAGGATGACTGCATGTAGGGTACATTTCATAACATACCAGGGTCAGGTTCACATAAATTATCTTGTCACATTTATTATTGTATATGTAACAGCTTTATGGGCATTAATTACATGAATACATTGAAATGAATTGTATACTAGCATGATATACAGCTAGAGCCAATCGGTCTTTTGACGTAGTAGGTTCATAATCCTAGGCTAGCCAGGCAATACATGGCGTTGTACACAATACACAATGGTACAGGCTAATGATGCATTAAATCAGCTAGAAAACATAATAAAATACTCACTTCTTATGTATTCCACTTTCAATTGGAGCTAGAGACAGAGGAATCTCGAAACAATCGTCAGTAAAATGACGGGAGCACACGACTGCAGAAGTACTCGTCAGCTTCGGCTCCGTGAAGTTTGCCCGTGTTATCTGAACAAATTTCACCCACTGACGACGAATGGCTGGGTTTCTTGGAAACGCATGCGTCGAAACGCCATTCTCTGCATTTGCTGTCGCACTACAGCCATACAAAACACATCTATTCACCATAATAAATGTCGGCTATTCACATGAAAATTCTATTGAATGTCCGCCATGGTTTGTGCCCGTTGTCCTTTGTTTGCGTCATCACCCGAAGATTCCCGACGATTACCGAAGTATTTCGTTTCATTGAGAGGGCGTGGTCGGGAGCAGTAAAATTGAAAATAAAATGAAACTAGGCGCATGAAATAAAAAAAAATTGTTTATTATGCTTATTTTTAATAAAAATACATAAGTTAAACCCAAAATTCGCAGATTTCCACTATCCCTTTAAGCGATCCCAAAGGATTTTGGTATCAGTAAATGGAGTGTGTTCCTACCTAAGTGTGTGTGGCAGGGTGCAGTCTTACCTTTGAAGCAGGAGAGGAGATCACAGATTTTCCCTTTTATTGTCCCAATCCAAAAGGTGAGATCAGTTTATTTGAAGAAAAAGTAGGTCCAAACCAATACAGAGTCTTTACCTTTTAACACATTATAATCATACAAAACATATCATGCTGTGGTTATATTTTTTATCTAAAACCTTAATTCATATTCATTCAAAAGCCCAAATCATGTATTCTGGTAGTTCTAATAACGTCTTCCAGCAAAAGTCTAATCATGTATTCTGGTTCGTTCTAGCAACATCTTCCAGCAACCACTTACCGAGAGCCATCTAACCCAGCTCTGGCCCCTCTCTCTTACCCCGTGGCTTTATGCTCTACAACCGGACAGAACATTCTCAAAAACACCTCCTTTATGCCCATATTTGTAAAACTAGGCCTGACCTCTAATGTAAAGGGTTTTGCAAAATAATCTTTGGCAATGACATCACCACTTATTAAAGGCCTCAGTGTTTCTCCTTAGGGCAAGAACCCCCCCCCCTTCCCTGTGTATTCCTGTGAGAAAATAAAAAGGAGAAGAAACTGCCCTCTTCCTTATCAGTGACCCCCATAAATCATAGACCTTACACACTCAATTTAAACAAACCACTTTGTTTTTTACTGCAAATATAGAAAACATAACAGATGAAACCTTTTTCATTCTGAGTTATACAAGAATATGATTGATTATATTTGATGAAAACTAACTTTCGTTTTAAGTAGGGCCGGGACTTTAACGCGTTAATTAAGATAAATTAATTACACAAAAATTAACGCATTTTAAATCGCACTTTAATCGCACTTATTTTTGCACAGCGGAACGTTTCTCACTGGATGAGTTTCAGGCGTACCGATTATACTGGAGCACCAACTAACGTTCATGACTTCAGCATGGGACTTCAAACAACAACAAACCACGGTGAACAATAGTCAAACATGAACGAACAAGCTGATGAGACCGCTTTGGCCGCCCCCGTGGATGGGACATTTTGTTTTAAAAAACGGACGGATGGAAGCGTCGACAAGAGCACGGTTGTGTGCAAATTATGCAAAAAATAATTTACATATCACCGCAGCACATCAAGCCTAAAGTATCACCTAAATGCAAAGCATGTAGCAGCTAGCGTGGACGTTAGCCCGACACCGAGTGCAAGGAACCACACCCTGACCCAACCCACACTCAACCAGATGACTGGTTTCAGGGCCAGGATAAGTAAGTCCACGTCTGAGAGAATAAACAACTCCCTGGCTCACTGGATTGCACTCGACATTAAGGACTATCCGATGGCCCGGGGCCGTCTAGTATTTAGCTCGGGCAATGAAGCCTCCTCTGCTGGTTGCCCGATCGGGCAATCTATTATGCCAGTATCATGCAGCTCGCGGATCCAGTAATGAGTGACCCGACAGTAAAACTAAACATATCTATAACTAGTTTAGGTAGTTTGAGAGGTAATTAAAATAACTACGTGTGATATTCTAACCTGAAGTGTGTGTTTTGTTCCGCTCACCGCTGCATGTGGTTATGCAGAGCTGCGTGTCGAGTCTCGACTCGTCAGCAGCAGCTGATCTCTCTCTCCCGTCAGATTAGACTTCACTCGCGTTTATGTCCATCTCGATCAGATGCAGCTAGTTCTAGCTAATGATATGACTACCTGCTTATTAAAAGACAACTACACAATAAGTGTCGCTATGCAACTGGATGAGGCCACAAAGTATAGCGCAGCATTATGCATTTGTTTACATGCCCACCGGAACCCCGAGGCATTACCAACAGATCAACGCACAATCAACCCATACAGGACATCTCTTTCTCCACATTAAGTGTTAGACATTAGAGTTGACTATTCTTGTCTGTCACATACTCGTCTTGTCTGTCACATAAGTGGCGCAACTGAAGCGGTATTGCTCTAAAGGGAAATTATTTTGACCGAAGATATTTAGATTTGCCGGCTAACGGGAACTCTGACATGTGCTTCGCGGATGCGCTCTGTCACGGTCGAGTGAAGGAAGCAGGACCCAAATGCAGATAACTCTTGAGAAACCCTTTATTTCAACGATACCAAAAAACACAGAACACTCACCGGTGAATTCCGTCACCAACAAACAATGACCCCACACTGAACACAGAAAGAGACAAGACTAAATACAAGAAGAGGTAATCACGACAACGAGAAACAGCCGGGCAGGGGAGGAGAAACACAAGGACAACAGGTGAACACAATCGGGTAATCAGGGAGGGAAACAGACAGAAAGCAGACAGGCAGGAAACGGGGGTGAACACTTAACACAATAAGACAGGAAACCCAAAGACAAGAAAAACACCAACACAGACAAAACTACAAACGTGACATAACTTGTGAATTGTGACAGAACCCCCCCCTCAAGGGACGGATTCCAGACGTCCCTAAAAACAGTCCAAGTCCAAAACCCAAGTCCAAAACCCCAAGCAGGGTGGGCGGAGGGGGTCCGGAGGACGGGTCTTGGGCTGACAGCCCAGGAACACAGCGGAGGACCAGGAAGGGGTCTCGGGCGGACGGCCCGGGAGGCAAGGTACAGTCCAAAAAGGGGGATTCGGGCGGACTGCCCGGGGACAAGGCAGAGAACCAGGAAGGGGTCTCGGGCGGACAGCCCGGGGTCAAAACAGAGTCCAAGGTGGGGACCATGGAGGACCGAAGGCAGCGGCAGGAAGAGTCAGGGGGCCGGGCCCGAGGGCGAAGACCGCAGCTCTCAGGGGGCCGGGCTCGAGAGCGAAGACCGCGGCTCTCAGGGGGCCGGGCTCGAGCCGGTGTCGACCGGACAGGATCAGGAGGCCGGGCAGTAAAGCACTGATGGGCCAGCTCCAGAGATCGGGCAGGACCCGGTGTTGGCCGGACAGAAACCAGAGCCGGTCGGACAGGCCTCGGCAGGATCCCCCACGGAAAAGGACCAGGAGTTGGCAGGAACCCCGGCGGGACCGGTGATGGACATGGGGCTGGGAGGGCCCCCGGTAGAACCTCCAACGGCACAGGATATAGGATTGGCAGGACCCCCGGCAGAAGAGTATTCTGCGGGACCTCCAACGGGAAAGGAGAAAGGGTTGGCAGGACCCCCGGCAGGGGAGTAGATGGCAGGACCTCCAACGGCACAGGACCCAGGGCTGGCAGGACCCCCGGCAGGGGAGTAGATGGCAGGACCTCCAACGGCACAGGACACAGGGTTGGCAGGACCCCCGGCAGGGGAGTAGATGGCGGGACCTCCAACGGCACAGGACACAGGGTTGGAAGGAACTCGAGAGGGAAACTAGAGAGGGGACTCGAGGAGGAACCAGAGGAGGGAACCCGAGATGGGACCGTGGCAGCCGGGACCAGATCCGGGTCTGGAACCAAGGCAGCTGGCGTCGAGACCATGGCTGCTGGGAGCCGAACTGGGGCTGAAACCCTGGCTGCAGGGACCGGAATTGCAGCCAGAAACAAGGCTGCTGAAGCCAGAATCCTGTCTAGAAGCTCCAGCTTCGACGCCGGAAACACGGCCGTATAGGGCGCTCCCGGAGCCGGAAACTTGGCTGCGGGGGCCGGGACTGGAACCGTGGCTGCTGGGGCCGAAACCGTGGCTGCTGGGGCCGAAACCGTGGCTGCTGGGTCCGAAACCGTGGCTGCTGGGTCCATTTTTGGTGGGGTCATTCTGTCACGGTCGAGTGAAGGAAGCAGGACGCAAATGCAGATAACTCTTGAGAAACCCTTTATTTCAACGATACCAAAAAACACGGAACACTCACCGGTGAATTCCGTCACCAACAAACAACTTGGGACCACCACAGAAGCGTAAAATTATACATTGAAGTCAATGGAGAGAGAAAGGTTATCTTTTGATCCCGTTTGAATTGTGCCACGAATGACACATATGATGTTTGTCAATTTAAAAGAATATCTTGCAAGTCAAAATAATTCAAATGTGTCGTAAAACTGTGAAGTTACACATTTTTTTGTGTGAAACCGCTGAGTGAACTACAGGTCTCTGGTCTCGCACAATACGCGTCACCATCACAAAGACGGCCGTCACGTTAGCAAATTTCACCTGTTTCTTTCAGAATGAGAATAAAAGTATAAAACGAGGTGAACATCACTACAAGTCTGGACACGTTGAGAGCTGGACATACACGAAAGGGGAGTTTGTCGGTTCTGTAAGAGCAGCGGGACCGGCTTTACAAGATGTTGGTGAGTAATATGAGTGCAATGTGTAACGTTAATATCAGCTAGCTAACATTAGCTAACAAGGTACACGAACGTGTTTTGTTTCAGTAACTAGTTTTCTCCTTAAGAACTTCGTGGTCTCTGTGTATGCTGTGGATAACATTAGTGTTCACAAGAACAAGGTACACTCCCGTGTTTTGTTTTAGTTGCTCTTCAGATTGAAGCGGTCAGTTTGATATCGACTATACTGTATGTGTTATCTCCTTTTACATCTCGTTGTGTCATTTGAGTTTATTTGCTGTGTGTAGATTCAAGGGTTTTGGTTATCTTGTCAATTTGTTTGGTTATCCAGGCACAGCTGTGTGTAGTCACACACACTCGGGTGCACTGCTATGTGTTTTCCTAATGTAGAGAGCATTGATTAATTAATAAACTACACACTGAGTCTAGATCCTGACCAAATCCTTTTTTATTGTTGATCAAATGTTTTTCAAAAATGTATTCATACACATTTAGAAAAATACAATGTACAATCACAACCAGTATAACACAAATAAAAAAAATACAGAAAAAACAAACAATAACAACAATCAGACAAGAGGACAAAACTATGGAAAAATAACCCCTCCCACCCCCAGATCCGGACCATCCTTGTATCATTGCTCATTCAATCTATTATAGCATGCTAATAAACATGGTACTTACTTTATTTGTACAGATCTACATGGGAGACGATGGCGCGATGCAGAGCGCTGTCTGTGAATGTGCACGGGGGATGTACAAATGCAGCCACGCTGCAGCATTGGCAATATGTGCCATGTGGTAGATTGCTCCACAGATGTTGAGTGACAGTGGAGGAAACATGGCACTTCCAAAGTAGTCCAGCCGGTGTCTCAACTTTACCAACAGTGAGAGGAGACATACAACCCACTGGCCAGAGACATCGCCACTGAGGATGTAGACTGGTTCAGGTCTGCACTGAGGGGCGCACAGTGTGGCATGGCATGGCTTTTGTCACTTGAGCCAGAGCCGCAGCCTCAACATCAGGCCATTGTCACCGTGCCGGAGCTGGTGAAGAGGCATGGGGGTCGGGGGCTTGAGGCAATTCTTGCCTCAATGCGACTGAGCAGAGACCAGCAAGCTGCCATCCAGACAGCCACCGGAGGACAGCGGACAAATCCTCAGTGGCAATTACACAGGAGGGGCAGGTTGACAGCCAGCAAGTTTGGTGCTGTGCTGCGGTCGGGACTTTCATCCACTCCATGGGCGTCCCTCATGAAGAGGGTGCTCGGGGGGTTCAACTTGGACGGAGTCTGTCAACTGGGGGGGTTGTAAACGAGGCCGAAGGGGTGAAGGCTTTTGTGCAGGCCTATCAGGTGACAGTGTTCGAGTCTGGTCTCTTTGTGAGTGAGTCGGTGTTTTGGGAGCATCCCCCGATGGACTTGTGCAGCCATCTGCCCTGCTGAAGGTGAAGTGTCCACCATCATTATACATGATGGTGTATATGGATATATATATATATTTGCATACATATCTGTAAATTGTATAATTTTATTTGATTTAAAAGTATTTTTTATCTCTCTGTCTATAAACACAAACTGAGTAAGATTGACAATAAAGTTGATTTTGAAAAATATATATATTCTTTATGAAAATAGTTGACTGTTGGAGAAATGAATCCAAATGAAACGTTGGACTGAACTACAACTATGCCTTTAAATCTCTACGGACTGTTTTTCAGTGGGATGCCAAGTTCCTATCTTTAAACATTTATTAGTTTTTTCTCAACAGATTTGATTTTCTGAAGTTAATTTAACTTTGGCGACCATGTAAGGTCATTATTAAAAAGGTACAATCAATTTGTTTAGGGTTGACTAAAATAATGATAAACATTTCATTTGGATAATTTACTGACAGAATAAGAAACTCAATAATGCTCTACTCACCTGTTCCTTTTTATAAAGTGAAACAGTTGAAACGATAGATTTTAGTAAACTTAAAAACAACCTTCTCCAAAAGCTATCAAGGAATATACCGAATACTTATTTTATAACTTTATTACATATTATTTGTATATAGTTTGAATGATCCATAATTGACAGAAGCTTTTGTTTACACTGACCTGTTACTCAGAAATGAATGTCTTTGTAACTTCAGTAAACCACTACCTCACTCTTTTCTTTCATTCATCACGGTTCAGTAAACTAAGTGACACATGAACCAGTTTAATCATTATAATAACGTAGGAATGCAACTCTTTGAAACTGTAGGTGGCTCTTAAAAGAGCCGTTGTGTTTGGGTGTGCTGGTCTCAGGTCAGTTTAAGCCCTCTCTCCGGATGCAGCGGGCCAGCTGGATGTCCTTGGGCATGATGGTGACCCTCTTTGCTTGGTTCATCTTACTGGGGGGCAGCTACATGGATGTTGGTGCAGTCCACAGTCATTGTGCAGTTGAAGGCAGAATTAATTTATTATTGACTCCAAATGAAGCACAACTTCATGTCATACAATACATTGACTTTATTTGTAATTATGTAAAAATATAAAGCATTGATTAGCAAGCAGGACCTGCAGGAACAGAGCATGGTGATGGATGGAGCTGGGAAGAGAGAAGAATAAAGAAAACAGATCAACTTTATTATCGGATATTAAAAATTCAATTTCAAAACAAGTTGCCGTTCCTACAGTTTTCTCGTGTGTAAAGATGATTTCACTTGACCTATGCAAAATATCACACTCAATACATGTGTGTCTCTGGGGGGTGCATTGTGCCTTTGATGTATATAAATAATATACCATAACCAAATACTATTACGTACAGTGGAAATCAGGTTGCCAGGGCAGGTCAGTGTGCATGTTCCTCAGGGTCTCAGCAGTTACAGGTGAGGGAAAGGAAATAAAAGAGAAAAAGCTCAGTAACAACACTTTGAATAATTATCTCTTCTAATAATTTTCTCTCAGTAATCACTCAACTACTGTCTTTTCAACAAACAGATTGACTCACTGTCATCACAATGAAACACGTCCAGAAGAATGTCATGCAAAGCTCCCTGCCTGCTTCCTTAGCACCCGGTGGATGGCGCAGTAGGCTACTCTTCAAATGTTTCACGAAATACTTACCATCATGACTACTCTTACTGTTTAAAATGTTGGTTTACTTCATGTAATAAAATATTAACTTCATGGTAAGGCTACTAAAAATGACAAGGCTAAGTAATGTAATGCTAACTAATGTGCTCGCTACTCGTCGCTACTAGCTAGGTAGCTAACTTGACTATGTTCCATCATGCACAACATGTATGATATGTCTGATCCAGCGACTCCTGGTCCTTTCATCAGACGGGAATCGATAGAACGAGCAAGTGGTATGATCACTTATGTGATTACAACCTGGTACAAAGCACACAGGCATCTTGTAAAAGTGAATTTATTTTTAGCAATCTCTTATTTATTGGACGGAATAAATCAGTTATGAGATCTTCTTCTTCTTCTTCGCTTTAATTACGAGTCGCAACCACTTGGAGCATTATCGCCTGTGACATCACTTACGCGACCCAGAATGGGATTTGGGATTTGTAGTCTTTGTAGTCGCGTATTTTTCAACAGTTTTACAACAAAATGTGACTTTTTTGACATGGAACTTATTGTTTAAGATTGACAAACATCATATGTGTAGTTTGTGGCACAATTCAAACGGGATCAAAAGATACGTTTTCTCTCTCCATTGAATTCAATGTAAATGTTTCGCTTCCGGGGTCCCATGGGCCGGAAGTAGATGGGTGTGACTTCGCCTCTCTATAGTCCATTTAGCTTAGGAACCTTCCTAAAGGAGTGAAATGACCCGGAAGTCCCTCAGTGGCAGCCATGATAAGTGCCGTTCGAATTCTCTAGAATGATGAGAATGATAGGAAAGGAGGTTTCAAACTTCCTTTATAACCTCCTCTAGCTTAGGAACCACTGGACCTCCCTAACCGACAGGAGAAGCGAAAATGCTGCCCCACAATGCCTTGCAGCCGCAGCATTTTCCGTCACTCAACAGTCGGCCGTTCACGGAAACAACCGATTATGACCGAGAAATTATATCATGAAAGTTACGGTGCTTATTAAGCATTTTAAAACGTATGTGGTAAGTTGCCAAAGTGCTTTGTTCTGAACGTTCATCAGTATTATAATCAAAAAGAGAAATATGAACGTTAGTTTTTACTGAAATAATCAAATAAAGTCAACATTTCACAGTCTTTATTGAGCTGTGTGGAGTTTGTTCAACTTTTAAAAGATGTTTGAATGGTGATATACACAGTGATAGATGTTAAGGACTAACGTTTATAATAAATACATCTGTATTGATTTTAAGATCTTTAGTTCATACAATCATACGTATTGGGATCATTTGTATTAATGTGGACCGGAGGGAGAGGGTGACGAGCAGAAGTTTCACTTTCCTTTTTTATTTCAATTCCAACTTTGGTCCTGAAGAATATGTTTCTCTGTTGTCCACGTTCATAAAGCAAAGCAGCAGCATCAGAGCACGGTGCAGAGTCTCTAGATGAGTTTACAGTAGTCCCTCGTTCTTATTAAACATCCATGTTGTAGTCCGCTGTATAGACAACTGTAGTTTCCATGGTTCCCCCACAGCAGCAGACGCACATTCATGATGTCCGCTGGTGTCCACAAGTCCTTTTGAATTCTCCTGTCCACTATCCCTTAACCCCGTGACCTTTCACTCAGAGGTCAAGGAATAGACGATAGGGTTAGAACTTAAGAGCTGATCTTTGGACTATTCGACTGCAGCCCACAGCTCCTCATATCTGTTCAGAAACTGGACACAAGTTAAACAAGTACAAACCACAGACTGTCTATGTCATGGTGAATACAGTCGCTGCTTTATTTATGTCTGTATGACGTTGTTGTGAGTGTGGACGGAGCAGCAACAGGTTAGTTTAGCCTGATGGGTCCGATTCCATTCAGAAAACACACATTTTAAAAGCTTTTCGCCTGCCGTCTTATTTGCAGACTTGTCAAAGCGTTAATTCATGGTTTTTACTAACCGTTATCAGTATGTCGTTACTTCGGCATCACTTTGATACGTATATTACAATTAAATCACGGTCAAATATGTTCATTTTGTTGTAGTTGGTATCTCCCATAGGATTTACATGGAGATACGCCCCGCCCCCTCTCAGCACCTCTTGTTTGAATGACAGGAGCAAACACAGCTGACAGCCGTGGTGAAATTAGAGCGATGCGAATATTGGGTGGTCTACCATAGCATTTACATAGAGATAAGCTCCTTAAAAACCATGAATTAATAAAGCATTAATTCTGTGTTTACTCCTGCCATTCAAACAAGACGCTGGAGAGGGGGCGGGCCGTATCTCAATGTAAATCCTATCGGAATCGGATCGATCAGGCTACACTAATCTGTAGCTACTCCGTCCACACTCACAACAACGTCATACAGACATAAATAAAGCAGCGACTGTATTCACCATGACATAGACAGTCTGTGTTTTGTATATGTTTAACTTTTGTCCAGTTTCTGAACAGATATGAGGAGCTGTGAGCTCCGAGTGTGTGCTAACAGCTAATGGCTGATGTGTTGGGCCAATCACGCACGTTATTTCTTGACTGGCAGCAAAAACAACCAATCACAACAGTGCTTCTATGGCTGGCTCTGTCCAATCACTAACAAGAAGTGTTCTCGCTAAGGAATACCCTTTCCGTCCAATGTGAAAGTAGCCTAATTTGCAAATATAATTCCTGTTTATTATTATTATCAACGCAGTTACTTTTTTATACAGTGAGGTAAATGGTAAATGTGCATGTATGTCGTTCAGTATGTGTTTACAGGTGAATACGTCGGCATTTTCTGGATGCAAAGTCATCTACAAGGTCATCGTATGACAGCTGCTGTGCCAACTGTGCGTTGATGCTTATGATAGCCAGGCCACTCAAGCGTTCTTGTGCCATTGACGACCGGAGGTATGTCTTCACAAGCTTCAGTTTGGAAAAGCTTCTCTCAGCAGACGCAACTGTAACAGGAAGAGTAACTGCAATGCGGAGGGCAATCCAGAGATTTGGGTACAGTTCCTGTAACTCACTCATTTCCAGAGCAGTTTTTAATATAATGAATGCAAATAAACTACTTCTACTAATAATTGTGAGAGAAACTTCTTTTCAGCAATGTTGATGGAAGAAATGGAGGCTGGAGTCCGCTTTATATCAAAATACTGAGTTTAATTGAGAGCCAACGGCCGTGAGTGAGTCCAAGGCATTCACAACATGCCGTGAGAAATCCCCAGACATCACTGAGCACATAATGCATGAAGCACCTCTATATGTTGAAAAGGAGGAGTTGGTAATCGCGCGCTATTCCTAATTAGTACCAGACATGCTGAAGATAAAGAACTGGTCTATTAAAGCCAATGTGCATGGTCCACACTTCCCCCACAGGGAAAGCAGGGCCTCTTTACCTTTGCCCTGTTCAAATTACAAACAGGACACATAGGGAAACACTAAAATGATCCCCTGCACAGACAATAGGAGAATATTCTCTAACAGATCCACGCTTTTATCAATTTATTGATAACCAATTAACATTAGTCTAAGAATATTTCAGTCACTACTTAAATCAAATAAAACGTGCTCAGAGTTGTGTGGATTTCTCATGACATTAATTACATCAAAAACAGAATAAGATTGAAACAGTCAATCACAATGGTTGATACAGACAACCATCATAGAAAAATCATCTTTCTTCAGTGTTTGATTTCTTTTGTCAAAAAGCACAATAATAACACATGCAATACAAAAGTATAATAGTAAAATATATGTTTCAAAAACAAGATCTTTTATCATTTATCACTCAGTTAATCTCATTCATCAAACACAAATTCAAATACAGCTTACATCTTTAAAGATTACTTATTCAAACACAATTAGAATGTAGGATTATAAGAAATCCAATTGAGGTATAAATCAGAATCATTAGGGATTCAGTTAAAATTCAAAGTTAAGGTATAAATTCACAGTGATGAATTGATCAATCTGTAATCTGTAAAGGTACAGTGTCCTCAATCTTGAACATTACTTTACGTTTACTTCAATACACTTATTCAAGAGTAAGGCACTTTACAATATACATTTTATTCGAATACATTTGTTCAAAAATCTTAAAAGGAGAAGTGAGACATTTTATTGTAAACAACCTGAGGAAGGAAAAGTCAAAACATCTGTTCTTTATTCAAGGAAAAATCAAAACATCTATTCGTTTGAAACCGTCAGGCAGGTAATTTTATTTACTGTATCAACAATGAGAGAGACTAGGCCCTCGTACTGTTAAGATTGCTCAGAGTCTGTGGGGAAAAGTTGTACCAATCCTCAGCCTCATCGCTAATTCTGGATGCTATGTCCAGCTTTCGTGAAAGGAATTGGGCTAAACATAGGAGAATGCATAGATTCTGGCATATTTTGGCATAGCAAACAGTTGCTAATATTGCGTAGTTTAACATTAAACTTGCTGCAGAATTAGTTTTAGTTCGTTTAAAAGGAGTGATTCAGGCCTTTTTTGAAAAATCTACATCACCTGCTGAGTATTTAAGTGGAGTGGATAGAACATTTGTTTTTCTATCTAAATTTAGCATGCAGTAGCACCTGGATTGGGAACCTGGTAATCTGGTTTCCTCGTTGTACATTTTACCTGGTAATGATTAAGGATAGTAACATTGTCTGTTATAATATTAGAAATATCTTATTGTTCAATACCTTATAAATCTGAAAATATCAATTAATTTATTTTGTTTAGTGTGAAAGTGTAATCTGATCTGATAAAATATATTTGTCACCACTATTTAACACATATCTGTTCATTGGAAATATAAAAACAATCATTAATTGTACATCTGTAATCATATGGTCATTCAATTCAAATGTTATCTTTGTACAAGAGCTAGCTTCCCTGTGGGGAAATTGTTTCTCTGCATTTGACCCATCCTAGTGTTAGGAGCAGTGTGCTGCCATTTTGAACGGCGCCCGGGGAGCAGTGTGGGGAACAGTGCCTTGCTCATGGACACCTCGGTAGCACTTGGTCTTGCCGGGACTTGAACTGGTGACCTTCCAGTTGCCAAGCCAAGTCCCAATCGACTTCGCCACCACCGCACCCAAATTCAAAATTCAAAACCTTACATTTGAAAACAGGTTTGCATTCCTCCACTTAAGGTGACGTTATCATTGGAAACAATAAAAACAAACAATGTTGATATAGAATCTATTAATTGAATCGTTAGAGCAGAACAGAATGGTTGTATTTTTAGCCTAAGCTCCGTGCAGCCTCTTGTTTCACCAGGTGGAAACATGGTCTATACAATGTAAATATATGTAGTAGACAGTAAACAGGCCTCTGACATCAGGCCTATACTAAAAAACAAACAAACCACTCCGCGGTAACGAGAGTCATATTTCTGACCCTTGTGCCCTAAGTGAAGCCGTTAGTTTTATCTGACTGACCCAAGGGTTTGGAGCTGGTGTGACCATGAGGCTTCCAAGTGTTCAGAGCAGACGTCAAGCTTTCAGTTCATGGCTCGGTGGGGGGGAAGCAGACAATATCAACGGCTTGTAGTGTTCAGTTTGAGGAATGTCATTCTCTCTGGGAGGAGGAAATGGTGTCCATTCTCGGACCAGACCATTAATGTCATGTAGCGCAGCCATAGCATCTCTGTGACTGCACACAGCCGGTCTGTAGTAGGGCAGAGCTGGGTGACTTTTAGTGAAGCCGTCCGAAGCCATAGACAACAAACGGAACACAGGGTCATCAATGTCTCTCTTTACCAGTGGCTCAATCATAAAAGAAATTAGTGGGAAAAATGTGGAACACTAATCCATCATGTGAAATGTTGAGTTAATTTAAATAATTACTTATGGGATGAAATCAAACTATCATTAATATTAGAAACTAAAGTCAGTTAAAATAGGACTTGCACGGATCAGAATCTAATCAATACACCATTTTCCCAGCTCTGTAATGAAAGGATAACAAGCAGGGATGCAAACTTGTCACCTTTTGAATCCAAAATAGGTCGTTTGTGTGATTCATGTAGATCTGCAATACAAATATTATTTGGGGTATGGGCAAGGTTGCCAACTCTGGGTACCTGGCTGGAGTGAGATTTCGATATCATGGGTTTAATTACACACATGCGCACACAATGACTGCTATCGTGTCAGTAGCGGGACCTTAGCATATATTTAGGATATGTATATAATATATATATAAATGCACAATATTGGACTCAGACTATAAAAGGGCACACAGTTTCATTCACTAATGAAAGTCAAACACATGTTTGTTTCCACTGTTTTATTGTGTGCCTGTCATGATAAGCAATTAATTGACTTATCAGCTCCTGAGTATTTTTGTTGGGTAATCTATGGTAGGGCTAACTCATACAGTGGTGGGGCTCAAGTCAGTATTTGAAATGTAATTACATACACGCTCCCCTTGACAGTGAAAAGCCACGCATGAGGTTTGGATTATTTCCCTGTCTCAATCCAAATTGAACTGTATGAAATAAAAGGGCACATTTGTGTGACACAATTGACATGCTAAAAACCCAACCCCCGCAGCGGCGCTGTCTGGGGGGGATTGTTTTTGAAATACTAACTAAACTAACTAACTAAAATACACATTCTCTCTTGAGATGAAAAATAAATCCATCTATTACTACACGACATATGTAAATGAAGCTGAACATGCTGCTCCTCACAGAGGAAAAAAGGCTGTGTGAATTACTTTACATTCGTGGATAAGGGTGGATATCCCCCATTGTCCTGTGTGTGAAAATGGAAGACAGCCCACACACCTATCAAACCGTGGGGTCTTATTTCATTATGTGATGATTTCTATCAACACGTAATGTTGTATCAATGTATAGAGAGATGTGTGTTACTGCAAAATTATTCTCCGTCGGGACTTCCTGCAACCATAGATATATATAAACACTAGATGGCTCATGGGAGATTGTCCAGCGTAGCTGACCGGCCGCCATCTTGCTACAGTCAACAGTTACTCTGATTCGCGTTATGGTAGCTGTTGTAAGGTGAGTGATCTGCACAAAAACTCACTGAAATCTTGACTGATTTACAAACCGTTTGGTTTATTATAAACATGATTAGCATGGCTATGATACAGGATGCTTGGACATGTTGAAATTGCAGCTTTTCTTTGTGTATGTGGTTGTATTTATTAGCTGGCTAATAACAAGAGGCTGTCAGTGAGACCTAGTATTACAAAGTTGACCCAGCAACTTTACACCAGTGGGAGAGGCAGAACTGCTCTTTCTTTTCAACACAACTTAAGTTACACATGATTTATTCCAAGTGGTTTGGCTTGTTAAAAACATCTTGCATTATGATTCAGGAATTTGCTGGCTTTGTGTTTACAGAAGTACCTGACTATGCCGGACTTTTGTGCAGCCTACGGATGCTCTAATCACCGCAGTCTGGAAACAAGAACACGTGGGATCACCTTTCATGTGTAAGATATGAAAATATTATGACTAAAATTAGGATAATCGTTAATTACTTAGGGGATGTATGTACATTACAAGTCCTGCTACACAGGATCAGTGGGGCTATGTGAGATAATAGTATTGCAAGATTGTTGTTGACCCAGCCTCTTTAGAATATGTTGTTACCATTTCTTTACACAATTATTTAATGTTTCTATTGGACACCTTTTTTATTACTCTTAGTGTGGTTGTCTTATTCTTAAAGTAGGCTATACATACATACATGCATACAAAAATATGATAATTTCGGTGTGTATTTTTGTCCTACCCTTAATGTTAAAGGAAAGAAGGGAGGAACATGTTGACAATAATTTATATATCTGGCTACCTTTCTCATGTTTTTAAGGTTTCCCAAAACCAAAGAGAGGAGGAGGCAGTGGGAACTCGCCCTAAGAAGGGACGGTTTTGTTTCCTGTGACAGGACACTGCTCTGCAGTGAGCACTTCAGGAGTGAGGAATTTGACCGGACGGGGCAGACTGTCCGGCTTAAAGATGGTGTTGTGCCAACAGTATTCAACTTCCCAGCTCATCTTCAAAGGGTATGTGTATCATTGGCCAACAACAATTCAAGGTGTATAAGATTGATATATAAATATGTGATTAAATGTCACACTTTAGTTTTTCTTTCTGCAAGTTTAAGAATAAATAATGTGTTGTGTATTACAGCACATTTTAAACACTCAACATGTCTTTGATGTTTATTTTAGCCGGAAGCAACAAGAAGCACCACCACTTCAAGAAGAGCGGAAGATGAACCTCAGCCTAATGTTGTGAGTATTCTGAATGTGGCCAAGACCAGAGAGATGGTCATTGATTTCAGGAGGGTGAGGATGTCTCCTCTACCCCTGTGCATTCTGGGAGAGGATGTGGCTGTTGTGGAGGACTACAAATACCTGTGAGTGCACTTAGACAATGGGCTGAACTGGAGGATCAACACTGACGCTGTGCACAAGAAGGGATATTAGAAGAAGGATATTAATTTCCATATTACTATTATTTATATATTCGTATATTTTGCCAAAGCAACAGGGAGCCACTGGAGAGAGGCGAAAGAGCCGCAAGCGGCAGGGCACTGACCACCCATATGCATTGTCTGCTTGCCCCGAGGCTATAAAGGCCAAACTCAAAGGAGCCTCAGCGAGTTTGAGGAAACTGCAGCGGAAGAAGACCAATGCCTTGGCGAGAGAAAGGAGGGCCAAGAAAAACATGCAGGCTCTTCTGGAGGAACTGAAGGAGAAAAATCTCATAAACGAAGAGCTGAAAGACAAGCTTGAATGCTACTCAGGTAAAACTAAAAATATTGCATTGAATATTTTGTGTATTTTATGTTCTTTGTTAGACTTCCTAGTTACTATTAAAAGAAGACATTCATATTCACTTTTGCTAATTGAATTTCAGATCTTCCCGTTCACCTCCTGTCGAGGCAGGGTCTAGAGTACACCAAGGCCCAGAGAGATTTTGCTCTCACGCTCCATCTGCATGGTCCAAAGGCATATCACTACCTGAGAGACACTCTGCATATTCACCTCCCACATCCCAGTTCATTGCAAAGGTATTCTTCATGATGTCTAATTTTAAACTACATTAAGCACTACAGACTGTATTATCAGGAATGGTTAAACTTACTGATATAACAGTCTCATGCTGATACATTTTGATATTGTAGCTATTTTTAGTATGTCCAGTGTCTACAATAGGGACTGGGTAAGTGGTTAAATTACTACTTTTTAATTTGACTAAGGTGGCTGAGCTCTCTTGATGCCAAATCTGGTCTTAACAAAATGATGTTGGACATGCTGGAAAGACGGCGTCAGGAAGATGAGGTCAAGTACGGATGTGTCACTCTGATGCTGGATGCCATGGCCATCAAAAAGCACGTCCAATATGATCCTCAGACACAAACAATGTCTGCATTTGTGGACATGGGGGATCGAATTATTGAGCCTCTGAGGCTCTTGAGTTTATGGTGGTTGGGCTTCAAGGTTATTGGAAAGCTCCAATTGGTTATTATTTGACCAAGTTCCTCACACCAGAAACACAGAAAGTCTTGGTAGAGCATGCATTGGAAGAGCTACATCATCGTCAGATAAGGGTGGTGTGCATGACAATGGATGGTCATGCATCCAATGTCAGTATGTGCACCCAACTTGGGTGCCATCTAAAAGGAAACCCATGTGAGCCCTTGAAGACCCATTTCCCACATCCAGTAACCCATGACAAGGTTTTTGTTATGATGGACGCTTGCCACATGCTGAAGCTGACACGCAATATGTTGCAGGTACAGGTGATTATTGCCTATTTGCTCTGGTTGACTCTATTCTGCTTTTTATACATTTTGATGTATGTTTGTATTTACATCATTGTGGAGAATATGGTGCTTTACAGTTGACGTGTGCTAGCAGTGAAAACATATTCTGATTCTGCAGGCATACCGCCCAATTAGAAGCATCACTGGCAGCATCCATTGGAGGTACATAGTTCATCTGAACAATATCCAAAAGAAAAGTGGACTACATGCTGCCAACAGAGTCACAGATAAGCATGTGGATTTCGCTAATCAGAAGGGAGAAGGTATGTTCGTATGATGATTTATGAATAGAGGGCCGCAATAGAAATAGGCTCTAAGACTTTATTGTATTTGTATCCGTGGTGATGATATTTGTATCTTGTAGTGCTAATGTGCTCTTCATTTGAACTATCTCCTTATAAACTCAATCAAGGTCTCCCTGGCTGCTCAGACTTTGAGTAACTCTGTGGCAGTGGCGCTCCGCACCTTGCGGGAGATGGGCTATGCAGAATTCAAAGACTGTGAGGCTACTACAGAATTCATTGAGGTAATACAGCTAGGGATTTGCATCATTGACAACAATTAATTTTCCAGATATTTCAGATTTTAAATGTTCACAAAAACATGAAAACACACCGTTTGTAGATCTTCTGTTTTTGTTATTTGGTATATAACACAACATTAATACATTAACATTTTGATTTGGGCATCGGGAATGATTAAATATTTATGACCATCCTCAAATTCAACAATATGCAGTGCAGCAATTTCATTTTAAAAAGCACAGCCATAGAGGAAATATAGTTCTATCAAGATATTCCTCATACTTGGATGTTTACTATCTGATAGCTGTTGACACCCAGTTATGGTGATGATTTCAGTGCTTCCAGTTAATTTAGATATTTGTTTATAGATAACGGACAGGCTGTTTGACATATTGAACAGCCGCAATCCCAGAGCCAAAGGGTTCAAAGCCCCCCTTGGTTCTAGGAATTGGACAAGCACCAGGGAGTTCTTGTCAAGAGCCAGGGGGTACTTGCTCACTTTGAAGATCGAAGATGGCACACCCCTTTACCGAACAAAAAGGTGTTTTAAAATAGTGAATGTTCTGTTGGTGATGCACTGATACCATTTTCACTGCACACAAGTATAAGTACAACTGCTCAACTTTTCAGTAGTTGCCAATACCCAGTACCATTTTTGTATATTTATTGATACCAATATATAATAATATACCAATAACTCAACTCTACCGGTTTCAGTGCATCCCTAAAGTCCATGACATAAGTTCACGAGATGCTCTGTTCTCTTGTTTATCATCAAGTTTATGTGATTCTCTACTACTTTCTGCATCGAGTTGAGATGCTCTGTTGTCCTGTCTGCATCGAGTTCATGAGATGCCCTACTCTACTGCATTGAGTTCATAAAGTGGTACGTATTATAAACTATCTTGCTCCAATGTGTTTCCTGTCAGCGAATTTGTCTCTGTTCCTCTGTTGTGTTCAGTTTTTGTTCCCCCAGATGCAGGTGTCAAAATGGTATGTATTGCATGGTCTGTATGTTCAGTGGTGAATTAATTTAAGCAGGTTTAGTGTCCTAAAAGTCATTTTAAGCATCCTTAAACTCAAACTGATGATACTTTTAAGATCAGGGATGCAAACTAGTCAGCTTTAGGGTACGGTCCCCTTTTCCCCCCAAAATGTAGCAATTAAGTGAATTGTGTGAAATGTGGATTTGTATCTGCCCTGGCAGCTCCCTGAGAAGTGCTGCTCTGGGAGCATGAACTATTTTCACCCAATACCGTATGTGTTTGCATCCCTGCTTTCTTGTCTCCTGTTTTGGTGGGATCATCGTAGTGATACAATATTTGCTTTTGAAGGTTCCTCTCTATCCTGGGCTTCATCATCAATGTCGACACGTTGATGTTGATGGTTCCTGTGCTGCTTGAAGGACAGCGATATGCCCTGACCTACAGGTTCAGCCAGGACCACTTGGAGCTTCTCTTTAACTCCATCAGAGCATCCGGTAGGGTTCATATTTACCAGTGGCGAACCGTCAGGGCCTTCAAGGTATTCAGAGAATACCCTAATAACTCAGATAAAAAAAAGACATTTATCGATTTAATTATACAAATACAATTTAATAAAATGTAAATACATTTTATAAATGAGAATCGTATCTGTGTTGTTGATCTGTAATAAACAGTGTTACGTGGTTTTGTTTGTCCTTCTCGGACCTTGCACGACGCATTTTTTAGAAAAGAAATGCAACCAATCAGATCTGTTTCTGCGTCTGTGGGTATTCTGTATCCTTGATCGAAGGCCCTGGTCGTTGAACTGAATGAGAGCGAACACTCTGATTGACAGTTTTATCAACCAATCATATATTGATTTGTAGCCAATGGGCGTATTCTTTCGAAGTTT
Source organism: Champsocephalus esox (assembly GCA_036324585.1). Classification (NCBI taxonomy): domain Eukaryota; kingdom Metazoa; phylum Chordata; class Actinopteri; order Perciformes; family Channichthyidae; genus Champsocephalus; species Champsocephalus esox. The sequence continues at coordinate 39,841,994 of CM070482.1, forward strand.
CCCACGGTGCAGGGTATGCTAGAAGGCCCGTTAGTTCTGACAGGTGCGAGACACAGGATATACTATTGATGGGACGTAATAATTCATTTTCTGTTTTATTCAGTTTAACGTTGACATGGCAACAGGTGAAGAAGATGTTGTTGCGGAATTATTGTCGGTTCCTTTTTCAAGACGACAATTCACTGAAAAGACGGATATTGTAAAAAAAAGGGCGCCCAACGCCTGAAAATCTGGAGCTGAATCAAGTTGCTAAAGGCTATGTTCGCTATTTCCAGGCTAGCAACTGGGAAAGATACCCGAGGCTTACGGGCTCAGTTAGTCACAAAAGGCTCTCCCGCTGGGAGTGCTTGCTTTTTGGGACCGAAAAGGGGGCATGGAATTGGAAAGGCTACGACAATCTGAGCTGTTTAACCAAGGCTGCACAAAAACACCAAAACACAGCAGGGCATCTTAAGTGAGGACCATGGGTGAGTGAGACTACTTTTTATTTGCTGGTTAATGGTTATGCATCTCGTTGAGCTGGTTGCATTTTGTTTCCACACACTTTTTGATGAATGGTTCGTTAATGTGTGTCTTGAGTGTAGTACGCGTTGTTGTGCATTTAAATCTGACAGCGGCGGCGGCTGCTGCTGCGGCGTGCGGGGGGCGTTTGTGTCTACAGAAGGTCCAGTTGTGATAGACACGCTTCGCCACTGATATTTACCAGCACTAATTGACAGCAAATGCTTGTATTCTTTTCAGTTTGTCTGTCCATATGTTTGTTTGTTTTTTTGGAAAAATGCGGTTCTGAAGACATATACAGTATCTGGAAGTGTCAAAGAAACCATTTTGAGTATTAAGAAACATTTCTGTGTGTTTGTCTATCCGTTTGCAGAATTTGTCACCACTGTGATACAGTCTGAACTGTATGATAATGTCATTCAACTTAATTTATGCGGAAAAATATCATTCAGGCGTTGCTGGTTCTAATTTGTCATTTATTTATTTTTAAGCATAAAGATATATTGAATATCTGTGTAATATACTTGTATATCTTGTGTTTTTTTAAGGTGGCTGGAATAACAACCCTAATGCCAGCCAGTTCAAATACATCTTCCGGAAGCTGATGGCCCGGTGTGGGGTTGTTAAACCAAGCAGCAAAGGTAATGTGACGGCACAGGATGACACAGAGTCCCTACCAGCTGTAGCAATGTCCTCTGCTGCCCAGTCCTACCACATCGACACATCTACAAACCTGTCAGCTGTAGATATGTCCTCTGCAGAAGAAGGAGAAGATCTTCCATCCCCGTTTGCTGACATTCCTGCCCATGTACATGACCACAGCTACCTTCCCACCCGCTTCGATGGTCTTGTGGACAATGCTCTTGTGTACATTTCAGGTAGAGGTCGACTGATAATGTATTTAGCTTAAAAGCTGCGGTGAAAACGATGGGCGATTAATCGGACAATAGTCCAAAAAAAGAAGTATTCACAGACCGTCAAATTCTAATTTCCCCATACTTATTAATTATTATTAATCAGTATACCTCTAATTTCAGGATTTGTTGTGCGACGGACTTTCAAGAAGCTGTCCTGTGATGTCTGTCGTGCCAGCCTGGTGACGGACGCTGCATCAGCCAGTAAGGACAAGAGCTACCACCTGCTGACTTTAAGAAACAATGGGGGCCTGGTGATTCCGTCTGAAGGCACAGTGAGTGTTGTCAGAGCAGCAGAGTGGGTAATTCGCCAGGCATCAGCAGATTCTAGACGATCACAGCCCATCAAACTGCTAGATGTCCTCTACATTGTGCGGAAGAGGATAGGTCCAGAGGATGTGTTTTTGCTCGGGGAGCACATTGTCGACACACAGTATGGCATTGACAGTCACCACCATACGCTGTTGACATTAGTTGTGTCCCTGTTTTTTAAGCTAAGGCTGCATCACATTGCAAAAATAACTACTCTGAGCTTACAGAGTGGCAGCATGAGACAGAAGCTCACACAAACAGTCCTTTTCAAAGGGCATTAGCTCCAACTGTGTGTGCACATGTGTTACAGCCGCTGTTTACCTTGTACCGTTAACTCTGTGTTATGTGAATGAGGTGTGCAGTTCATCAGCTGTTATTGGCCATCGCAACATCCGCGGTGATTGGACTGACGTCATCTAATCCCCGCCCGCGTCTGCCACGTCACCCGGGGGAGGAGTACAAAGGCCGGGCAAGGACATCATTCGGGAGGGTCTGTACTATGGGACAGACGCCTCAAGCCTCTCGCTATACTACCGCAATACTGTGTGATTCGTTAGACTGCCTAGCAGTGTGTTTAGTAGGGCTCTGTGTTAGTTACACTGAGTAGCAGTGTATTGTAGTAGCTTTATGTTTAGCATTCCCGTGTATTTTGCTTCGATCCAGGTGACTAGCACCTGTAGACCAGTATTTGTGTGTATTGTACTTAGATCCAGGTGATTAGCACCTGTAGACCAGTACTTGTATATACATTGCGTAGATCCAGGTGATTAGCACCTGTAGACCCGCACCAGCTGTGTTCTCCCACAGCCCCGTTTTTGCTTATTGTTTTGTTTCCACTTTAGAAGTGAGATTTTCTTTCCTTTTGTATTGTACTGGGCAACTCTCTTTTGGAGACCCGTTGTGTCAGATAGTAACAGTTTGACCCGTTGTTGGGCCAAGCTGTTTTGTGCATATCATTTTACTTCCTTGCAGTTACAAATAAACCGCTGGTAACACATACCAATTCTACTCTGGTCGTGTCGTTTCACTTTGTACCCCTCGCCAAGAGGGAACGTAACAACATGTGTTACGTGCTGTAGTGGGTGCTTGTGTGTCTCCCTCTCTTTCCCCCTGATGTTTCTTCTTCTTCTTTGTTTAATGGCGAATCGCTACCACTAGGAGCATATATCGCCACCAACTATGTATTTATTAAATCTTCATGTTCCATGAGACGCAGCACTATGTTCCCTACATATGTTTATGTTTGCTCAGTCTAATAAACCCATAACATGGTTGTGAAAGAATACCAAAGCCGAGGCTGGACGATGATTGATTGTTGGTGTGCCATGTGTCACTGTGTGTCTTATTGGTTTTGTGTTATACTGTATTTTATTGTGTGCAGCTGGTCCTTATCTCCAAGACACATTTAAAACAAATAACCTTGAAGTCCATCTCTCCCCACCTGCTCCTGCTTCCCACATCCCCTCCACACCACACCAAGTTGTTCTTCTTAATAATAATAATACATTTATTTTGGGGGGGCCGCCTTTCATAACACCCAAGGACACATAGGATAGTTTATGTTTAAATTGTTCCCTATATTGCATAGGGGCAATATAGGGAACAATTTAAACAGTGGATTTTGTGATATATCAGCCGGGGTGAGACAAGACAAACCACAAATGGACTACAGAAGGACACAAAAGGACACATGGTACAGTTTATATTATTCTTGGTCTTTTTTCAATAACATATTTCAAAGGTTCTGGATTTGTTTACAAATCTAGAAACGTAATACAAAACTAGGATGATATGAAGATCTCATGTCAAAAATAATTGTGATAAATTAGACAGAACTGGCCTGTCTGTGAGCACATTTTATGTTGGTTTGGTTCTTCTGATAAAGGTGTGAATATCTAAATAATATACCAACATATGCTATTGTCATTAGTTGTGTCCTGTTCTTAAAGCTAAGGCATTGCTAAATTAACAACTCTTAGCTTACAGAGTGGTAACATGAGACCGAATTTTATAAATAAATTATCAATGTATTTTAATTTTATAATTTATTTTAAATATTAACAATATAATAAAATAAATGGAAATATATACACCGGCAACTATTTAATATAAATACCTTGTGTGTGTGTGTGTGTATAGCTATTGCTTTATCTGATTAATGTTATTTTCATATGAAAGTCCATGATTCTAAGTATGCAGTATCATAACTACATATTTGATGTTTATAAAAAACCAAACCGTTTGAAAATTGGTTGAAAATTGAGCAAGCTATGGTTATTTAAATAGTAAACCATAATGTTATGAATGAGGGCACTGCCTGTAGCGAGATGGCGGCCAAGTGGCAACGTCGGTCTCCATTGGCCAGCAGCGCGGGTGAGCCATCTAGTGTTTATATATATCTATGCCTGCAACAACACCACACCGCCACCTCGATTCTGATAGGCCAGAATCTATTATCAAAGATGTCCTATTTGAGAAGACGATCACTACGTGACAATCTGCAGCCGCGAGCTGTTATGTGCCAACATTGCCGCATGGTGTTCATATTATGTGGTCCGGAGTGACTCTTACGGAGCGTGAAGTGAACTGAAAAAATGTTCTGGCTAACGTTAGCTTTAGTACTCAGATCTTGTTGTTGACTAGAAGTACCAGAGTGTAGGAATACTATGTTACAGCAAGAGTACTGCATTAAAAATGTTACTCAAGTAAAAGTATATAGGTATTCTCATCAAAATATTGTGGAAATAGCGACAGTAAAGGTAGTCGTTGTGCAGATTGGTCCATTTCAGAATAATACATATATAGCCTATATATGTTTTATAATGATTTATCATCAAAGTGTTCTCAAAGCTGGTGAAGGTGCAGCTCATCTGAAGTAGTTTGTATACTGCAGGGTAGCTGGTGGATTTACTCCAGGTGGAACTAAAGTCTGATTTAACACTTGATTATATTTCACATAATTCATCCAGATCCGTAAAGTAACTAAAAGGTATGAAATACATGTAGCGCAGTAGAAATACGCCATGTACTTCTGAACTGTAGAAGTAGAAGAATAAAGTAGCAAAACATTTAAATACTCAAATAAAGTACAAGTATCTCAAAATAGTGCCCAAGTATCATTATAAGGGAAAATACATGGATAAAAGTTACAGTACAGTCTAAAATATGAATAGTTCAATTAAAAGCAGCGACAAAGAGAAAAGTCTTGGGAGTTGGTTCCAGCGGACCTGCAGGTCTCTGGGAGTTTGTTCCAGATGTTTGGAGCATAACAACTGAACGCTGCTTCTCCATGTTTAGTTCTGACTCTGGGGACAGAAAGCTGACCAGTCCCTGAAGACCTGAGAGATCTGGATGGTTCATCATTTAGCAGGAGGTCAGAAATGTATTTTGGGCCTAAACCATTCAGTGCTTTATAAACCAGCAGCAATATTTAGAAATGTATTCTTTGACACACAGGAAGCCAGTGTGAAGACTTCAGAGCAGGAGTGATGTGATCCACTTTCTTAGTGTCAGTGAGGACTCGAGCAGCGGCGTTCTGAATCAGCTGCAGCTTTCTAATAGATTTTTTAGTGAGACCTGTGAAGACACCATTACAGTAGTCCAGTCTACTGAAGATAAAGGCATGGACACGTTTTTCCAGATCCTGCTGTGACATTAGTCTTTAATCCTAGATATATTCTTTAGGTGATAGTAGGCTGATTTAGTAACTGTAAATCACTTACACGTGTGTGTGTGTGTGGGTGTGTGTGTGTGGGTGTGTGTGTGTGTGTGTGTGTGTGTTTGGTTGGGGGTAGGCAAATGTTCCTCTTTGTGCCTTTAGGCCATAAAACCCCCCCAATGGTCGCTCTGTGGTCTTGCTCAGATTCTCTGCCCCTCCAAAGGTCACGCCTGTGATTGACCTCGGGTGCAGGATTTTTAGGAGCAGAGGAAGGGGGAGATTCCGTCCAAAATGCAAACCTCTCCATGACTTGTCTTTAAAACGTTCTTTAAGTCCTGTATTAAGTCTTCTGTTATGTAGCGGGAAATCCCATTTAAAAAAATGAAGAGCAAAATAGTTTAGTTTACTTCTCTGTCTGTTCGGATTTGGAAATGTTTATGATTTATTTTGTGTGCTCGTGAACGAGAGAAGGAGAAAACAACATCTATCTTTGAACTGCACTTACTTATCTTAAAAATTGCAACATTATACTCCTTTAAAAATGGCTCAATTCATTTAAACACATTTATTATGTGCACAATAAGACCTCAAGTATATTGATCCTGGCTTAACCAGCGACCTTTACTCTATTGTTCATAAGCTCAGTATTTGACAACTATTAGGATTGTAGTAATGTCTGTATAGACCAATTGTACTAGAAATAATTTGAAATGTTAAACTATATTTAAACTGTAATTGAACTTCAACGTATATCAATTATCTGATTCCAGTGGCCAGTTGGAAACAAGGTTTTCATTTTGCAGCAACAGCGCAAAAGTTTCAATTACTGTCTGACTATATTGCATTACATTGCATTTAGCTGATGCTTTTATCCAAAGCGACTTACAATAAGTACATTCGAACAGGAAGACACAACCTTGAAGAAAACAGAACCATATAAGTACATCAGGCTTTCATGGAGCCAAGTATTTCATGCATGAGTCTGGTTCTGTCTTATCCTCTTTGTTTCGGAATGTGTTCAATACATTCAGTTTTGTTTTTCATTATTACCATATAATACATAGATTAAGAATAAATGAAACAAATAATACAACATTGAGCTGTTTGAGCTTTTCATCTTTACATTTTTGTTTTATTTTTCTGAAGTCATTTAATTTTGGTGAGATAACTAAAGTTTAGTTCATTTTACCCTGGCTGTGGACTAATTCATTATGAGTTGTTACAACGCATGCACAAAACGGTGGGTAGACAAACAAACACGAAACAATTATACAACACTGCAATTAGACAAACAAACATAAAAACTCTCAACATCTCAGCCTGACAAAAACTCTTCCAGCCTATTTTAATCCAAATTAGGGAGACTTTCAGAGGGGGTTTTAATTATGAGAGCCTTCTTTACTCATAATGTTGTGTTTCAGCAAACACAGCTAAATTCAGAAATTCATATAACATTCTCAAACCACGCATTGACCACTTTCTTTAGTTAAAAAATGGTAATAGTCGCGGAAATAATGCTGTATGCTCCTCTCTCCTAAATTCGGCGATTCGTTTAAATACAAATCTTGCAACATTGCTTCTAATTCAGAAAATCCACTTTACTGGTGCACCCTTTAAAAGTTTCTCCGAATATTTGTTGTGTGTAATTGCCTGGTGATTTAATTCCAAGAATCACACCCAGAGGAAATCGATGAAATTCAATATTCCTAGGTTATTTATTAGCCCCAAATATTCCCATAGTTTTGACATAGGCCGTGATTGCTCGTAAACACATGTCCCAGCAACAACCACAGGGAAATTGGCCAGGACAACGTCCCCTTGACACCGATTCCCGAGGTTATGATTAGCCTCCAGATGTAAATGAGTAGAGAAACCCAAAACAATTGCAGCAGCTCAGTGCTCTCAGGTAATTTTGATACACCGTTGATCCCAAACGCCGGTAAGACAATCTCAAAATAGAATTGAACTTACCAGCCCTTGAAGATCTTTTGTTGTCCTGTTTCGTGACGCCAATATGTGAGAGAAACTTCTTTTCAGCAATGTTGATGGAAGAAATGGAGGCTGGAGTCCGCTTTATATCAAAACACTGAGTTTAATTGAGAGCCAACGGCCGTGAGTGAGTCCAAGGCATTCACAACATGCCGTGAGAAATCCCCAGACATCACTGAGCACGCAATGCATGAAGCACCTCTGTTGAAAAGGAGGAGTTGGTAATCGCGCGCTTTTCCTAATTAGTACCAGACATGCTGAAGACAAAGAACTGGTCTATTAAAGCCAACGTGCATGGTCCACACTTCCCCCACAGGGAAAGCAGGGCCTCTTGACCTTTGCCCTGTTCAAATTACAAACAGGACACATAGGGAAACACTACAATGATCCCCTGCACAGACAATAGGAGAATATTCTCTAACAATAATAATAGTCATAATCAATTAAATAATATAAATACTATATTATTTTATTATAATATAATTTAGTGCTCAAAAACTGATATTTCTTAAATCTGTGTTCTAGTTGCCTCTGTCAGCAATGTATCAACAACTACACACACATTTCTATCAGTATTTCTCTGTGTTGTGGTTGACATGATGATGACTGTTAGGAGTTAAGGGGAGAGGCTGAGCATCACCATGAAATGTGCAAATTGACATAAAAATGAATAAAAGGGGAAAAAATGCTCCATGTTTTTTAGGCTGTAAACTTGAACTGTTATGTAAGCCATCAGACAGACAGTTTATCAATCTTCATCCTGTACATTAGCAGATAGAAGGCATAAAATACTTGAGGGGGGGGGGCGGAGAACTGCGCGGAGAACTGTGCAAGCCTGCGCGGGGCCCCCTGTGCAATGTGAGGCCCCATGCAGCCTGCATGATCGGCCTGTAGGGAGGGGCGGCCCTGGGGGTACATAGACCTGTACATATACTGTGTTATTGTTTTACAACTATATGTATGAAGAAAGACATATAAAGAAAATAGTGATATATTTGGAATTCTAAGTAAAAATGTGGTTTAGAGTCAGTCAGACGCTTGCTTGTTAGCACGTGTCTTCCGAGTCATTTGCTTCAGAAGCGATGCAAGAATCCTTCCTAGCATCGGAAAATGGTGAACAGGTGTGCAATATGAGAGGCCCCGCCTTAAATGGAGCGCAATTTCCGCCAAAGATTTGGAAATTGGTCCGTCCGCAAAGCATTGTGGGAATTTTAAGACCGCAAAGTCTACACATGTGCAGCCTCGAAATGTCTCGCTACGAAGTACGCCGGCCTCGGTAGAATTCCAAGTATGCTGGACATTGGAACAGTCCTTCGGCGGCACTCGATGGCGTAGTATGCTTGAAATAGTGGCTCTGGAGAAGCCTTCTTCGACATTGAGAAACACCCACAGAGACGAGACAAGAAGAGAGAAACAGGGTGTTTCTCAATCGCGAAGATGCTGGCTTGGTAGTCGCGTACTCCCAAGTCACTTCCTTCAGAAACGAAGCAAGTATACTTCCAAGCCACGGCTTCGGAAAACAAAGAAGAAGGGAACAGGCTAACAAGTGTGCCACTCTCTCTAACGGTTTCAACATAAACTGTACCGAAAGTAAATACCTCACAATGTCTATCTAATTATGAACTTGCTTTATTTTCACAGAACACATTTTTGGTGATAACAAATGTAACGCCACTACATACTTACATTTAACCCATCTCTTGCGTTTCGGGTAAAAAGTGACCGAATGACTTTTATTTTAATCATAAATATAGTGTTTTTCATCCAATTGCCTCAGCACCGTATGTTATCCTCCATACTAGGCCTCTAAACATATACACTTGATGATCAACATTTTGAGTGATTTATTCAACAGTGAAACACCCTTGACGTTTTCGGTCAGATTTGACCGCCATAGAAAATGAATCTGTATGAGTGTATTATGTTCATCCTGCAGATGGAAAACATCTATATACACACACACACACACATTACGGGAACCTCTCCCTTTCTCGCGCTGTATGATACAATGTATCATACCTTCTCACAGGTGCTCACATTTGACTCATTGACACAATGAGCAGGCGACCGATTAGGCGATGTTCTGTACGAGGGGCTCTGGTCAAATTTTTTAATCAGATGAAGAGGAGATAAAGGAAGATGTCTCAGAAATGGAAGACACAGCGATCCAGACTATGAGCCCACAACAGACCAGGAAGAGGCACTTGAGGGAGAGGCCCCTGAGGTGACATTTCACAATTTTGCATTTCCAACCATGTGCGTGAACACACGTGAACACACACACACACACAAGTAGTATTAATCATACTGTTTCAATCACATTAGTATGCATGACAAGTGACAGGTGACACGCCCCCACGTATGCAAATTAGCTAAGTCCCGCCTCCCATTGTTCAAGATCCTTTGATGTGTGGGGTACAATTATATTAATGAGCTAAGTCTCGCCTCCCTTTGTTCGAGATCCTTTGATGTGAGGGGTGAGGTGTTATAACAGGTAGGTGTGAAAAGCCCCCCTGTGTAGTGCCTTTGTTGTCTAATCCTTTGATGTGTTTATTAAGGCAGTCTCTTTGAAGTTATGCTGTCTGGCCCCTGTCCCCTCAGAGCCCTTTGTTGTCTAATCTAATTAGCCTTTGATGTTTGCCCTTTGATGTGAGGATTGAGGTGTGCGAGCTTGATAAGAAAAGGCTCTGGCTCCCATTGTACTTTTAGAGATTCTAGGAACAACCAACAACCCTGCATTCTTGGAACGCAATGCCCTAGTAGGACAGTAGGGTATAATGAGTTATTTAAGGTAAGATGGCGCCTGCCCATTAAGGGCTTTGTAGGCGAGAGTTACTGAAAGATACAGCTTAAAAAGCTGAAAAAGTAGATAATGTCCGTAGATTTCGATAGGATTCTCAATCAATCAATGTTTATTTATATAGCCCAATATCACAAATGTTACATTTGTCTCAGTGGTCTTCACAGTGTGTACAGAATATCAGTATGACAATACGACACCCTCTGTCCTTAGACCCTCTGTCATTAGACCCTCTGTCCTTAGACCCTCACATCGTACAGGGAAAAACTTCCGGAGAAAACCCAGTTTAAAGGGAACATGGGAGAAACCTCAGGGAGAGCAACAGAGGAGGGATCCCTCTCCCAGGACGGACAGACGTGCAATAGATGCCGTGTGTAAATTGAAAAGATAATACATTTGCAACATCGGTAGTCCAGGTCTGACTCTAAGAAGCACGTTTTTTGATTTTAAGACTTTTTACAGACACTCGGCAGATTTATGTGTAAATATTTCGTTAAGAATCTGACTCTTAACACACCATCCCCCCGAGAGCCAAACATACTCACCCCCTTTTCAACACCCTCCCCCTGCAGCAGCTCAGGTGTGAACCCCCCCAATACAGAATGTCAGTCACTGTGTAAAACTTTTTAGTGACACTGCAGATTTGTGTGTAATTCTCTCACAAAGGAACTGTAAGATACACTTTTTATGTATGCAAAACCTTAAAACATTTCTGAAAATAAAATACTTTATCTGAATACATTTCTTTAAAAGCACTTTTTGGAAATTATTTATTTATGATTTCATTGGAGCAATCCAGTTTTGTTGACATCAATGCTTTATTCTCTTTTCTTGTGTTACTAAGATACTTTTAGTTACACTTTAATGGATGCAAACCTTTTTAACAAGGTCAAATATTCATTAATTTGTAAGGAATTCGTTTTCTTTATGTCTCTCTAAAAAGGCAAGTTTGTGAATTTAACACTGTTTCGATGAAACACAGCACAGCAGTCTTGATAACTTTACATGACTAACATTACTTTTCTAAATATATGGTTTTTAGAGGCGTTACTTTGATTTCTTTCATGTTATTTTAAACACAACATAACTTTTTTCATATTTTTTCAGCATACTGTGATATTACATTTTTTGAAAAAACTACCTAGTGATTTCTAGCAAAATACAACATGCAACTAATACATTATACAATATTTCGACTTTTGCGATATTTTCAACAGGATATACTTGTACATTTATGTATAGGGCTTCAAGATATGTTGCATGTCATGCATAAACACTGTGTCATCTTTCTTGAAACTGAGTGCTGTCCGTTTTACAAACAAGTTATGTTTTCTGCTTCTTCATCCTCTGAATTTTCCTCCCCCGTCCCTCTTCCTTCTCAGCTCACAGATAGTGTCCTAAATCAGCATACATTCCAAGCAGGGTTTCCGTTAGCCGGTAATTACCGTTTTTTAGCTGGTAAAATGTATTAAAAACTGGTAAATTCAAAACCTGCCGGTCAACATGTCTGGTAATATTTAGGGAGGCTCCGATCGATTGGCCGCCGGTCATTCACTCTTAATAGTTATATCCAGTGTACTTCGTTTGAATGGACAGCTAGCAAGCATAGACAGTATATTTAGCCAGCATGGATGTAGCATGAATGGTTTTCTTTGCATGTCCGGGGCGGGACATTCATGTGATTGGTTGTTGCTCGCGGCTCTGCTCGCGACTCTGCTCGCGGCTCTGCTCGTGTTGACTCCCCAAGCTCAAGACACGCTCACCGCCAAGTGGCAACGCACGCCACCGTGTGTAGAGTAGCCCACACACCCGCCGCCATGATCATCTACCAGGGAGAGTACAGCCCTTGGCGGTGGACTTCCATGGACGCCAGACCCGGAAGGAATGGCGAACGTGAATGGCGAACGTGAATGGCACCGCCTCAGCCATATCCTGGTCCCCCAACCACTCGAAGCAAGGTGGTGGGGATCGGCGCCCGCTATTTCAGCCAGGGCACGAAGGACAGGCCCGGGTCTCTAGCAGTGGCGACTCCCTGGAGGTATGATAACTCTTTCTTCTTCTTTCAAATATCTCAGTCTCTTGTGGAATCACTTCCGCTGCTGAAGAGAAAAGGATGATAGTCAGGAGGCGAGGCCTCCTTTTATACGGTGTGATGCACATGCATTCAGATAGGCCCGCCCAAGGCCGGCTACGTCTATAGAAGTCTCAGTGGGAGAATGCTTGCATAGAGGGTAGTACCCATAGAGTTTTCTATGGGTACTCATATTGCCTTGTTTCACTGAAATAGCGTCAAAATCACAAACTCGCTGAAACTGTAGAAATTACAGCACAGAGTTTTCTACTACGACACAGATAGTATAATCTATGTGACAAGACAGGGGCAGTCTCCAGTACTTTCATGGTATTGGTCAGCTTTTAAAAAGAAAAGTGTATCTTTCGGTAACCTTTTGAGAGAATTAAGCCTACATCTGTCAAATGTTCAAAACTGCCTTGTTTCACTGAAATAGCCTCAAAATAAAAAAAATATATAAAAAAAAGTGTTTATATATATCTATGGTGACAGCGGCCTCCCTCGGTGGAATTCCAAGTAAGCTGGACATTGGAACGGTCCTGCTGCGCCACTTGATGACGTAGCATCCTTGAAATATTGGCTTGGAAGCCAGTATCCTCGAGATTGAGAAACGGCCAGTCGGAGTAGTTTCAAATGGCGTGCTCAAAAAAGAGAAAGATAGACTGCAAAAACAGAGCATTTCATTTGTCTCTTACTGGACCTCTTTGAAATGCAATTGAATACCCCTGCATTATAGCAACAACAACAATAATAATAATAACTGGGAGGGGGGGGGCGCGGCTGTTCTTATGTTCTCTGAGGGGAGGCACACCTTCCCACACTTTGAAAACCCCTCCTTTAGTGTATTGATTAGAGGCAATATGAGAAGGGTCTCCCATCCCATATTGTCCCCAAGTCTTTCTGCTATTGTTGTCATCCCGCTCGGTCACGTATTCTGCCGAATACCTCATGCCCTGTATGATATTTGCTCTGTTACTTTTAATTCATCCATCCACTGTTCATTTTATATTTTTAGTTCAGTAGTTTTTCTTGGTAGTAAACAAACTTCTCATGTTTAAAGCCTCGGTTCACAGAGTCAAATCACAACTTCGGATTATGACACCTTATTAATTTATTGTTCTATGATAATTTGGTGGTGCAAATACATTTAAGTTTAAGGTAAAGTTTGAGTTTCAATAGCCATGGTTGTCTTAACTAATAATTAATTGTATCCTTCAACGGGTAATATGCTACAATAGTCAAACATTCCTAATATCTGCTTTCCTGCAGCTTTAATTCAGACTCCAGCCTTGATGACAGCATTATTAACAACCGTCACGTTAAGAGCAAAGCATGCTTGACCCAAGTACAGGACACATGATATCTTGGCAGAAAAATGCTTTAAATAGTTATCAATCCAGCAGAAAATAACAGGGTAAGGAAATTACAATGAACAAAAATCTGATCAAAACAGAAAACCAGAACCTAAACACATGCAAGAGTAATCACAAGGACGAGACACAGCTGGGGGAAATACATCAGGTGAACAGCTGATCAAACAGGCGGGAAAACACAGGGACAGGAAGTGACACAGGGGGTGAAGACTTTTCAAAATAAAACAGGAAACAAGACAGATCATGACACCCTGCCAGTGAGTGTGAGATAAACATGACTGCAGAAGTACTTTGTACTGAGTTTTGCTCACTGTCTTTTCATATACCTGCATAAAAGATATGTGGGATTGTGGATATACGTATCATTGGCAAAACATACTTTATTTCAAGACAAATAGAACCATAGCGATCAAAACACATTGAAGACAAATTCACTTTTACCAAATGTTACATTATATCTCATCAAGAATGTAGGCTGTATATAATATGCAACAGAAAGAGCAAATGGACATACATTTCATATCTGGGACAAGCAGGAAAAGAGAGCAGGGACATTCAAACATCAAACATATTTGTTCATTTGTATTTCTTTTTGTTGGCATTACTCTACTTTATCATGAAATTCATGAATTTATACGAGTTTGAGCCGAAAATGTACACCTTCACCTTTAATTACAAGACACCTGAAGCATGAATCAGTAACTTAACAATACAAATGAAACAGAGACATTCAAGAAAACCATTCAACAGTAGACGGAAAGCCACATTTCCGTCTACTGAATACAGCATGTTACTGTACTGTACACCTTAGGACTTATATACAAGCTGTACAATTCCACTGTTCTCAGAGGAAGAGAGTGTTGGTCACTTCAACACGACGCGGTATCCATCCGTGGTTTCATCTGGGAGACAGAAAGCAATCCGGTCATTAAAAACACAACTGGTCCAGCTACACAGGGTGTATGGGGAATGTCTGTTGATGAACAGCGCGTTGTGGAATCAGAGGTTAACTTTGATAAATGATTACCTCTTAGAGTGCTGAGGATGAAGCTTGTTTCCTCCCTGAAGTTCTTCACCATCTGAAACACACAGATTCACCCATGTCAACAGATTATATCCATTCCCAAAGTGCTGCTTATCACAAGTGAGGACATTGTGTGATTTATTATCATCTATAAATCCAAATTCTCCTGTACATGCAGGCTTTTAAATATCATAATTAGCTTCTGCTAACCTGTTAATGGCAGTGCCAAATGGTCAGCTTTAGGCCCCGGCCACACGAGGACGAAAACGGTCGTTTGCGTTACTGTTTAGTGTCATATAGATCGTTCGGCCACACGAGGACGACCGAATACGGCACTAAACGACTGAGGAAACGATAATGGGTCCCAAGGTGGATAGAACGGCATACGCAACACTCTGGGGGGTCAAACGGCTCCGTGTGTATGCCCTATACGATCATTTTCTGAAAATGAAGAGGCAATAGCCCCGCCTCTCCCACTGCTGCTCACCCCGCGTCAAAGTAAACTGCACACTGAATTCAGATTATTTATCTTTCTCTCGATATGGACCTAAACGCCAGTGAAGTCTAATCTGACAGGACGGAGACACCTCTCAAACTCCCTAAACTAGTTATAAATATGTTTATTTTTACTGCCGGCCGGGTCACTGATTACTGGATGAGCTGCTGCATGAGACAGACACTGACGCTGTCCGAAGAGAGGGAGGAAAAAGAGAGGCTCCGTGTATTTTATTATTATATTATATAGTCGTTATTCATTTGTTTTAAAGCTCAATAAATAACAAAGAAGACCTTTGACC
The DNA here is from genome assembly GCA_036324585.1 of Champsocephalus esox. NCBI lineage: Eukaryota > Metazoa > Chordata > Actinopteri > Perciformes > Channichthyidae > Champsocephalus > Champsocephalus esox. The sequence continues at coordinate 39,857,433 of CM070482.1, forward strand.
GGCACTTTTATAATTGTGTCTGGAAGATTTAAACTTTAATTCACGTTGACTGGCGAAAAACTCTGCCCGGTTCCCTCGGCCCCCACCACGAGAATAAACAGAAGGGTAACCATGACAACCATGCTTCTTCGCTGCTTTTGTGGAGGAAGTTACAGCGCCACGTACAGGCTCCTGCATATGTACTGCAGCTTCTCCAGCGGTTGGAGCTAAACGGAGCGGTCTCGTGTGGGCAGACACTATCCGGATAACTATTGCGTGTGGACGGAAGCTTTTTTGTGATTGCGTTTGCGTTAATCCTATGCGTTTAGCCGTTTTCGTCCTCGTGTGGCCGGGGCCTTAGATAAAGACTTTAGGGAGAGTTTAGGATAGCCTTAATTGGCTGTCAACACTCTTTCATTGAGTGGTCAAATGAAGGATAATGGATTCAAGATTCTATTTCAAATGGATTCCTCTCTGAACAACTCAACAGGATTAACTATAAGGGCAACGACAATCACAATATATCTGAATTTATGACAAAATGACATGCAATTTCGGTAAGACTCATCGCTGAGGTTAAAGAAATTCACCCCGTTCGGCAAAAGCAAGATCAACAAGGGATGTAATCTTGTTCAGGATACGTGTTTCCTTATTATGATCATCAGAGATGCGGAGCATGCAGCACTTACAGGACAAAGCTGTACATGTTGGTGCCACTCTTCATTATTTTAATCATTATAGTCATGGGTCACTCAAGGAGGACCTTTAGACATCAAAACCTTTGAACAATGAACCCTTTCTCTTCAAACGTTCTTTTATGTATTAGAGAAACACAGGTATGAAAGGTACACTTGTTATTAGATGTTTTATTTGTTGCTTTTTAACAGCGCTCGATGGTGGGCTGGAACTTTGAAATCAATGTTAGCAGGCCGGGCTCTCACGAGTCAGACATGTGAAGAGTTAGGGGACGTTGATATGAGACGCAAGGATACCTCGTCAGAGACTAGGACGTGGATCCCGCTGGGTTTCTGTCTGTAGATGTGTGTAATCTGCTGCGGGGGGAGGCTGTACAGCATCGCGATCTTCTCAGAGAGGTCCATCAGCGTCAGCTCCTCCAGGTACAGAGCGTGGTAGACTGCAGGGAACACAGGAGGGAACACATCAGCCTGCTTCACGTGCACCAGAACACTACATGTCATTCTGAAGACGTCGTTGCAGAGTGTGTGACAATCGGCCTCTTTCTTGGCTGAGAAATGGTGCTTTTGTTGTAATGAGAGATGTAACACAAGTGTATAACTCTCGTAATCCATTATTTAGTTATGTTGTTTTAATTATGGATGCTCTGATCGCCGGAATCAGTATCGGCCGATACCGATCGCCGATCCGATCGAGTGGGCGGGGCCTAAATGGAAGATTTAAACATCACTTTAAATCTTCCATTCAAAGTGATGTTGAAACTCAGTTAATGCTCATTCTCTGGAGCTTCCACATCAACAACCAACTTAATCATTACATTCAAATGATGTTTATTATTCAAGTTTACATTCACTTTGGAGAATAACACGGGAGAGATGAGCGGAAGTCTCTCTCAAGTTCAAGTTACCAAAAAGGTTACCAGCCATATGATTTTCATTCATTATTATCCTCTCTCTCTCTCTCTCTCTCTCTCTCTCTCTCTCTCTCTCTCTCTCTCTCACTCTCTCTCTCTCTCTCTCTCTCTCTCTCTCTCTCTCTCTCTCTCTCTCTCTCTCTCTCTCTCTCTCTCTCTCTCTCTCTCTCTCTCTCTCTCTCTCTCTCTCTCTCTCTCTCTCTCTCTCTCTCTCTCTCTCTCTCCCTCTCCCTCTCCCTCTCTCCCTCTCTCTCCCTCCCTCTCCCTCTCCCTCTCTCCCTCTCCCTCTCTCCCTCTCCTACAGCCTGTCAGTATCTCCTGCAGCTCACTGATCCAGCAATGAGTGACCCGACAGTGAAGAATAAATATATGTATAACTAGTTTAGCTTGTTCCAGAGGTAGATAAAATAGCTAAGTGTGTTAGGTCTAACTCTTGTGTGTTTCGTCCCGCTTACCGGCCCGGCGGGCGGAGCAGCAGGAGTTCTGCTTCACATACCGCTATTTTACTGTCTTTTTCGGACACCTTAAAATAATGCCAGTCATGTTGGCGAGCTTGTTCTGCCGCACACAGATAAAAGTGTCGTGTATTTTACGCCATGTGATCGGCTCTCGCGATCGGCATGTTTAGAGAGCACCGATCGATCGGTAGAGAGAGAGTATCGGCCAACCTCGATCGGAGCATCCCTGATTTTAATCAATTACAAAAACATCACAGTGAAATGCAAACTTCCATACGATCACTTATTAATAACTATGACTACATGGAGTGGAACATAATGAGGGTCTCTAGAGGGGAGACTGTGTCTGTACTGCACAGCTGCCGTAAACTAAGCTTTCCAATGACGGTTGAGTCGATGTCTCCAAATGGTGAGCGTACCGTAGGTTCAACGCCTTCTGGACACCAACATTAACGCAAGGGGTTTTCCTTCTTGCTTACGAAAAGGTACTTTCTCAGTAGGCTACTCTGTAACGGTCCACGCTGCATTTTAAAGGCAGTAATGTTGCTGTGAAACAAGTTGCTTTTAAAATGAACACGACCTAACACTGATGAGTAATGTCTCTTATGAAACACTTCTCTGCGGCGGCTGACAGACACGCTACAACTGCCTAAGCTAAACATTTCCATGAGGAGAAATGTCCAGAACTATGATGTATCTGCCAGAACACAACGGAAGCAGGGACACCGAGAGGCGAGGCACACAGCTGGGGCGCCTGGTGACGTTCAGGGTCATCGAGTTGGACGACTGTCTCGTTGCAGAGTTAGTCTGTTTCGTAACTATAACTAAACACATGTGCAGCAGATCTGCAGCAACATGGGAGGGAGTCGCGTGATCACAATGTTCAAATAAACCCAAAAAACATTTTAGGTACGTTTCCAGTGACAGTTGGACAACTTTATGATCCGGAACGCCAACCAGCGCTGCGGCCCCAGCTGTGTGCGTGGCTTTCTAGTTCCTCTGTGTTTTGAGCTTCTTGCAGCTTCTTTCTCTCCCAGCGTTTCCTTGATGCGGCACTTTCAGTAAACCCTGCGCACGGTTCCTCGAGCCGGTGAAGACGTTTCTTCATGGGCATGAGTTGTGGCACATTAGTAGGGGGTTATTGGCATTGTTTTTGAAACCGTAGCACACTCCTAATGTAATGTGTGGCCGCTGTAGCGCGTTTGCACCAATCGGCCGCTGTACTTCTCCGTATTCCACGATAGTCCTTTAAAGTGCTTTTACACACGTACTAAAATATGTGTGTAAATATTCAACATCATTTATAGAGATCAGAGGACACTGTATGGCACTTACTGTCTCCAGCCCCCGGCTTTACGGCAGGTCTGGCCTGCTGCTGACACACATACATGGTGAGACGGGGCTGAATACACCTGGGAAGGTGAGCAGAGCTGTAGTATGGAACTGGGTAAGACACACAACAGCCTGACTTCATGTGTGCCCTCCTTTCTGCTCACTGGCATGCAGGTACATTTCTGTTCATCAAGTTATCTTGCTATATCTGTATTCAGTAGTGACTGCTGATAACTACCAACACGGCTTCTGAAACATGACCAGTGCTCACATATGACTGCTTTACTTAAAAGGCAATCAGGAAAATCTAAAATAAATACATTAAAAAACACTGGTTTCATCTTTGCCAGTGCATGGTACAGTGCATGGTACAGTGTGTAGTACAGTGTGTAGTACAGTGTGTTCAAGCATTTGGATTTCAGTTTAGGGTCAGAAGAGGATGTTCACTGAGTTTGACTAAACACATTAACCTGCAGTGGTGTGAAGTACCAAAGTACATTTACTCAAGTACTATACTTAAGTACAACTGTGAGAGACTTGCACTTTACTTGCGTATTCAAATGTTTTCATATGTTGTACTTCTACCCCATAATTCAGAGGTAAATAGTGTACTTTTACTCCACTACATATATTTTATATAAATGAAATGTATTTGAAAATTCAAGTTTGCTCCTGAACTTTTGAAAATACAATTCAAACTAAAACTATTTGAAAAGTTTTTTCAGGTTTCAAATTATTTAGATTCTGTTTAGCAATTTTTGGGAATGAATAATATTTACTGATATTTCAGTTTTATATATATTTTGATATTTGAGTCCTGCTTGGTCAGCTCAGCCGAATGTATGCTTTCAGATTGAGAGACCGTTGGCCCAGATGTAGCTCCGTGTCCTTATTGTCTCACCTTCCTTTCATGGTGTTGAAGAGGCGGATCCCGTCAGCTGGACCGCAGATCTGCACCAGATCCTCCCTGCTCATCCTCAACAGATCTGCACCTGCAACAACAGCAGAAGATCCACTCTGCTTCCTACCTGTTCAAAATATTCATGGGTCCTTTCATATACTTTCTGCCGTTTGAGTCGCTCGGCTGTGTGCTTGTTGTGCCGTTACCTGTGAAGCTGCAGAAGAGCCTGCAGAAAGGGGAGAACCTGTGCCTCTGCAGCCACTGCTGCGTGTCCTGCGGCGAGGAAGAGGGCAGGAGGTGCTACATGTCAAAAAGAAGAAGAGCCCTTGAAATGAGTCTCCATATAATGGCCTAAAGGGGATAAGAGAGCAACGTTAACACTTGCACTGCGCCGCCCTCCCTTACTTACATCGGAGCAGGCGGGCATTAGCAGCTCCCCTGGCTGGGCTGGAGAACAGTTGCTAAGAGACATCCACACAGGAAGAGAAGAGGTTAAGGTAATCAGCTGAGTGGCTGTCTGTCCACTTCCAAGTGTCTACTTTGATCTCTCCGCACACTGTGAAGAAGGTCAGTGATAGGAACTCCTGGTTAGTACCCTTAGAGGGAGCTGTCAGCTCCATGTTAGCATGGCCCTACTCTAGGTCTCTGAAAGCACAAGCAAAGCTACTGCAACACAAAGTAGATGATACATGTTGGTCTTCCTTAAAGGTCCCATGTCCTGCTTCTCCGGTTAAGACCCGTCCCCTTGTTATGAAGGTTTTAATGCATGTAAACGGTCTGCAGAGTCACACCCCTCAAAGTGCACCCTGTAGGGAGTAAGACCCTGACACAGAGAAGACCTCCCAAGACGCCTCGTTGGAGATGTCTCATGTTCTCCCAGGAGCCTCGCCCAGAGCTACGGCCCACCCTCTGCAGCCTTTCACCAAACAGAGCGCCCCAAACCTCTCAGGATGCATGCCGGATATGCTCAGCGTAGGGCTGAAGGACGATGCTGTTCCTACTTGGTTTGGACCAGCGGGAGATTCAGGTACACAACCTGTAAGTATTCATTGTCGTTTGTGTATTTATGATGTTTAAAACAAACAAGGTTTAAATGGGTAAACGTTTTTTGGGCTACTACGTTGGGATGGTGGAGAAATGCTCTCCGCAGACCCGTGCTCACAGCGTTGAGTTTCTTACTCAATATCAAGCCTCACTTATTGCCCCAACAAGCCGTAGGACAGAGAGGGAATACACAGACTCTACAGAGATGCTGTGAGAAACCAATGTGAGTGTGGAACATTGAACAATGTAAATCTATTCTTGTCGACCTCAACAATGGAACTATGATGAGTAGAAATGGCCGTGACATGGGACCTTTAAGATTAGACGTACAGTTTTCAGAGCTCGATTTATTAGCTGTATGTGCAGCCACATGGTAACATTGGGCGATAATGCTGACTCACCCATCTGTGAAGGTGCAGGAGGTGGGGGAGCTGTGGTAGACTGGAGATGGAGTGCTGCTGCTGTGGATGCTGAGGTTCAGAGCGTCAGGCCAGGGGGAGCACTGAGAGACACAGCAGATACATCTCAGCACAAACACTGCATGAGCAAACCAAACCAAATATTTACAAATCCCCATTTCATTACAACAATGGATCAAATGACTTACGAAGGATTAGCATTGAACCCCGTGAGCGATGAGGCCTTTAGTCTGTGTTGCCCTATTTGTTGTTGTTCTGGGCTCAAAGCTCTTCTCATCTACTTTATTTCCAACACACAGAAGCTTCAATAAACCACAGCTGCTCATGCAGACTGAGTTCAAGGGCAAAAATACTTCTCTAGTGAGTAGGTGGAGCCCAACACTTCTTTTTGTGTTCTGACATTACCATCTTCAATGAATAAGACATGTCTGTGTTTTGTTTTTAGCTTACCTGCACCCAAAAGATATTACAGAGCCAGCTTTACAATAACAAAATAAATATGCAAAAAGCATTTTGACAACTTTTACAATCTGTATTTATAGTAATAAATATGTTTGGGTTGTGCAATATTGTTGGTTAATTGTAAATCTAAACCAGTGTTTCTCAAACTTTTGCATACCAAGGACACTTAACCAATACAAAAACACTCGCGGACCACCTAACTCCACAGATATCCAAAAACACATCGTTTTTTACAAATCGCCTGAAAATGGTACAAACAAGTGGCCACATGTGTGATGGAGGTGTTGCCCTGGGCTATATCATGCAATTGAAAGTGTAACTTAAGCTCGCTCCATTGCGGAGATCTTCCGCGAGAGTGCGGAAAACTTAAATTTATTTATTTATTTCAAATGTGAAATGTTACTAATATACTCACGGGCCACTAGGGGGCGCTCACGGACCTCACTTTGAGAAGCACTGATCTAAACAATGGCTGCTTGTTTATAAAGCATGAATAATCGTAGAGAGAGAGAGAGAGAGAGAGGAGAGAGAGAGAGAGAGAGAGAGAGAGAATAGATAATAATGAATGAAAATCATATGGCTGGTAACCTTTACCAAATGAAATGTATTAAAGACTTGAACTTAACGACTTTTAGATTTGAACACTCTTATTAGTTCAGTAATAGATCCAAGTGCTTGGTTCAGCACTGTCCGTCAGGGACCTCTGGAGTCACACACATGATTGTTTGCCCGCTGCAGCTCTGACCAGGTGTGTGTGTCTGCGAGATGAATGCCAAACCACTCTAACACAGAGTTAAGTGCTGAGTCACTGTTCAGACACTAAAGTGATGCGCCCAGAGATAGACAGAGCCACTGAGCTGCGAGATGACTGTAGGCTTCGGTGCTGCTGAGATTAACACATGAATTCAGATCAATAAAGGTACAGCACTACAATGGAAGCAAACAAAGGCTCCTCTCTGGTATGGAATGTGTCCGGAGACAGGGGGGGGGGCTCACCTCTTTGAGCAAGGTGCTCTCATGAGACAGCTGGTACTTCTCTCTGTCCTGCAGCACCTTCTTATCAATCTTCTCCCTGTCGGTCTTCAGCTTGCGATCAGCTCCTTTAGGCTTCCAAGCATAAAGATGGACGTGTAAACACCTGACACAATGTGCAACAACTAACATCATGCAGTCATCCTTGGGTGTGCATGTTATAGAGAACCAATGCAGGTGTTAGGAGAGCAGTAAGGATGCCAGGAAGTGTTTTATATGTGGTACTTATTCAGTCTCCCTTTGTAACTCAAACCAGAGTTAGTGATCGATAGAAAAGTGGCTAACGAACAAGTTCCTGGAGAGTTTGGTTTCACGAGGTTATTCTCCCTTCAGCCTGTTTTGAGGAGAGCATACCTACGTATGTGTTTTACAGTAATACATTATAAACAGGGTTGGCTGGGTTACTTCATGGGGGTTACTTCATGGGTATATTTGGTTACAGTTACTAGTACAAATAATCAAAAGTATCACATTATAAAAAGTAGTATGTAATCTGAACCTTCCGTTACTTTTGGATTCCCTTAATATCAAATGCAATGCAAATAAATATAAGAGAAAATAAATATCAATAAGATGTTTTTTATTTAAGTGTAATATATAAGACAAATGAACAGAGACCTTAGGGTAGAAGAAACCAAGATATTTAGGATCAGAAATGTGTCCTCTTTAAAACGGCCCTCACAGAATAGTAGATTACAAATGCTGTTTCAGTTACGTTAATTAAGAGCCAACACTTTATTGTTGTTTAATACATCAGGTGTTCAACTCCTGCATTCAAATAAAAGGCAGTATATACATATATATACTTTTTTTTTCTTGTCTACTTTGTAGATTAATACTGAAGATATCAAAACTATGAAAGAACACATATGGAATGATCTAGTTGACAAATAAGTGTTAACAAATCCAGAATATGATTTATATTTTATATTCTTCAAAGTAGCCCCGTTTTGCCTTGATGACAGCTTTGCACAGTCTTGGCTTCTCTCAGTCACTTCATGAGGTCGTCACCTGGAATGGTTTTCAATGAACACGTGTGCCTCGTCAAGAGTCAATGTGTGGAATGACTTGCCTTCTTAATGTGTTTGAGACCATCAGTAGTGTTTTGCAGAGGTAGGGTTAGGCGGTGTTTACACGAGAACGAAACGGGTTGTATCTGCTACTTTTCTCTCGCGTATAGCCCGCTCACACGAGGCGGAAACGGACCCCGCAAACGATAACGGGTCCCAAGGTGGATAGATCTGCAAACGGAACGCTCTGGGGGGCAAACGGCTCCGTGTGTACGCCCTATACCAGGGGTCGGCAACAGGCGGACCGCGATGCGGACGCCGACCTATACGGACCCGGACCTATAATCAATACATTAATAGGGGATTTCAATTTTGACGGGGCGATTCTATTTTAACCGCCGCCGACAGGGGGCGAAAGAGATGAGTGAGCGATACAGGGAGAGAAACACAGAAGAAGAGAAGAGAGAGCGGCAGAGAGAAGCGGAGAGGAAAGTAAGGCCCTATCCCAAACCACTCCTCGACCCTACCCCTCCGTGACGCAGTGAACTCCGTCTGTAGCCACACTCGCAGCTCAACGAGGCTCCCTCCTGTCAGGTGGAGGGAGTAAACACAGCAGCAAGCTTTGGGACGGCCTCCCCTCTCTCCGGCAGAAACAGGAAATGCCGTAACTGTATGTAACCACGGTTTCAAATCAGCATCTCTTAGACAACAAGTTTAAATGAATAACTCAAATAAAACTCCAAACATCTTTCATTGTGTTTCAAAGCTCTTTTAGTTTTAACCCTGATGTTTATAAGCTTCTTAGTTTTTGCAACGGTCTGTAAATATACACAACTTTATAATAAAATGCACACATTTACCTTTTTCTAGACTAAACACAGGTTTGATCCTCAGTTAAAAACATATGAGGTCATCATGAGGTTGTTAACATCGCAGTTTATCAGTGGATGTTTGCTGGAACTACTTGTAAACAGCGTGTTTCTTGAGGACACACACAGTGTGACTCCGGTCAGGTAGAGACCGGTCTCAAGTCAGCACCGCTGCAGACTCGCTGTTTGAGGGCTTGATAGCCCACTCCCCCTCCACACCGCTCCACACTCGTTGCTTTGGAACAGCCCTCAATATGGTGGACCCTCCGCGTGAATGTGCAAACGGAGGAGTAGGGTGTGGGGAGGTTTGGGAATGGGCCAGAGTGAAGAGAAGAGCGATACAGGGAGAGAAGCGGAGAGGAGAGTGAGTGAAGAGAAGAGCGATACAGGGAGAGAAGCGGAGAGGAGAGTGAGTGAAGAGCGATACAGGGAGAGAAGCGGAGAGGAGAGTGAGTGAAGAGAAGAGCGATACAGGGAGAGAAGCGGAGAGGAGAGTGAGTAAGAGAAGAGCGATACAGGGAGAGAAGCGGTGAGGAGAGGGAGTGAAGAGAAGAGCGATACAGGGAGAGAAGCGGTGAGGAGAGTGAGTGAAGAGAAGAGCAATACAGGGAGAGAAGCGGTGAGGAGAGTGAGTGAAGAGAAGAGCGATACAGGGAGAGAAGCGGTGAGGAGAGTGAGTGAAGAGAAGAGCGATACAGGGAGAGAAGCGGAGCGGAGAGTGAACAGTTGCGTGTTACCGGCAGACAGGGAGAGACACATAATTACACATGGCGCTCTCCAAGAAGAGGAAAGTGGACAGTGGGAACAGAGCTTTGAACCCTGAGTGGACTCATTCATGTTCATCCTGCCCACTGGGAGCACAGAACCAGTGTCTCATTTGTTCAGAGACCGTGGCGCTCATTAAAAGTGACAAAACGCCACTATGAGACAAAACACAAAGTGTTTGACCAAACATTCCCTCTCAAGTCAGAACTGAGGTCACACAAAATAAGCAGTGTCAGAGTCAGAGCCCAATATGATCAGTCGACAAGGATCAAAATTAAAACTAAATATGGTTCCAGGGCAGGCTAACCGAGGCTAACCAATGAGCTAACCGAGGCTAACCAATGAGCTAACCGAGGCTAACCAATGAGCACCTCCATGTGTGTATGAGAATGGCCCTGACACCATTTCAGCCCAGATCTAAACTCCTGGCAGGACAAGCTCCAGCTCAACTCTCGCTCTGAATTAAAACAAAGTGAGTGAGGGACTGCAATACGAGAGGGAAAGAAAGATAAACTTTAAGACTGTTCAATTGTTATGATGTGTAAAGACTGATATTGTTCTATAATCAATGCAGACGTTGATAAAGCTACAGCTACTTCAATATATATCACACTAATTCATAAAGCAAGTTAGACATATTGAAGTTCCGGACCTTTGCATGGGGACATTTTCTCTAACTGGACCTCGTTGAATTTTAGTCGAATACCCCGGCACTATACGATAATTTCCTGATCACGATGAAGCCTCTGCTGCTCACTGCTGAAGCACTGCTACTGCTACTGCTCATGCTACAGATGTTAGTGCAAAATCTACAGCTCCTCTACCACAACCATCAGCAACAAGTGGACATGGACAACTACATGAACTACATGAACTACATGTTGCTAAATCTACCGTGGGGCATAAACAGAAGGGCAACCATACTCGGGGGTCTTCTTCACTGCTTTTGGTGTATTTTGTGGCAGAAGTACAGCGCCACTTACAGGCCCGGCATATGTACTACAGCGTCTCCAGCGCTTACGAGCGGTCGTGTGTGGAAGTACAGCGCCACTTACAGGCCCGGCATATGTACTACAGCGTCTCCAGCGCTTACGAGCGGTCTTGTGTGGAAGTACAGTGCCACTTACAGGCCCGGCATATGTACTACAGCGTTTCCAGTGGTCTCGTGTGAACGGACACATTAATGAGCCGAATGCGTGTAAACGGAAGACCTTTTTGATAACGAATTTGGTCCGTTTGCGCTCCCGTGTAAATGGGGTCTTAGTGCACAGTGGAAAGCCCTATTTGACTGCTGTTGTAATCCATATTATGGCAAGAACCACTCAACTCAGTAAAGAGAAACGACCGTCCATCATCACTTTAAGAAATGAAGGCCAGTCGATCCGGAAAATGTCAAGAACTTTAAATGTATCCTCAAGTGCAGTCGCAACTACCATCGAAAGCTATGATGAGACTGGCTCTTATGAGGACCCACCCCCCCCGGGAAAGGAAGAGCAAGAGTTACCTCTGCTGCAGAGGATCAATACATCAGAGTTACCAGCCTCAGAAAGCACACATTAAAGCACCTCAGATTAGAGCCCACATAAATGATCACAGAGCTCAAGTAGCAGACAATCTCAACATCCACTGTTCAGAGGAGACCGCGTGAATCAGGCCTTCATGGTCCAATCGCTGCAAAGGTCCACTACTGAGGATGAACAAGAAGAAGAAGAGACTGTTTGGGCCAAGAAACACAAGGATTGGACATTAGAAAGTGGAAATATGTACTTTGCTCTGGTGAGTCCAAATTTGAGATTTTTGGTTCCAGCCTCCGTGTCTTTGTGAGACGCAGAAAGGGTGAGCGGCTGGTTTCTGCATGAGTGGTTCCCACGTGAAGCATGGAGGAGGAGGTGTGATGGTGTGGGGGGGGCTTTGCTGGTGACACTGTTGGTGATGCATTCAGAATTCAAGGCACACTTAACCAGCATGGCTACCACAGCATTCTGCAGTAGCCAGCAACATATAAAGTATATTCTGGATTTTTAACACTTTTTTGTTTACTAGATAATTCCATGTGTTCTTTTATAGTTGTGATGTCTTCAGTATAAATCTACAATGTAGAAAACATTTAAACAAATAAAAAACTTCGAATTTGAAGGTGTGTCCAAACTTTTGACTGGTACTGTATATATTTTTATTTGGTATTGTATCATTGTAATCCAGCTATAAACCCCCATTTATTTAGTTTTTACTAGTAACGCATTTTTTCATGTAACCGCCAAGGAACAGTTATTTTGGATCCTGATTACGAAATTCAGTTGGATGTAATGCGTAATTGTCAACAGAGTGGTGCAGGAAGGAGTCCTAAACCCGGAAGACAACTTAGTATTTTGCCTCTTTTGGTTCCCTGCTACTTTATGTGTGATTAAATAGACGACTAAACATCATCACTCCGAACTTTAGCCGCCATTCGCTTAGCGGTGGGTTGCGCAGCCATGCCATGTGATTTTGTACTTATGGTGTTTGCTTAACGCTTCAAAAAGTGGTGTTGATATGTGGAGATTATCCTGCTGAACCAAACGGGTTAAATAGCATGACTGTGTGTTTGCCACAACATTTATTTTCTGCATTATACCAAATGGAAAGATCCCATTGCTTTTTGTAGAGAGCCTTTGTGGAGCTAACTTTCAGGTCAGCCTCCACAACACGTCGTCACTGCTCCACTCTATTCCCTGATCATTAAAACTGATATCATTATTGCAGAGTCATATGTACACACAGACTGCAGACTGACACCTTTCCCTCTGAGCCAGGTGTTGGTGGTTGTCTCTTAAAGGGGCTACAGATTGTTTTTAGATATATTTACGATGCACTACCTGGCCCAGTTATTAAAAAAGCAGAACGTAACTTGGTAGAAGACACAGGCAGGTTTCATACCTTGAAGACTTTAACCTGGCAGCTGGAAGAACTGACATGCTCCATGTACTCCCCGTGCTCATTGGGGCTGAACGTGTCCACCTGGATACGAAACGGCACTCCCTTCTCCCCACCGTGCTTCCTGGGGGTGAACTCCGTGCTGATGCAGTTGACCTGAGCAGACGCAGGACGACAACAGACGGAGTGTCAGTTGGTGAGCAGGCTTTGGAAGGAAATGGGATTAATTATCAGGAAACTAAAAAAGCAAGTGTTTTTGTAAACTCCACTATTCTGTAGGTCTAGTCTAAATTTAAGAGAACACATTTTTTATCCTAAATATCTTGGTTTCTTCTTTTCTAAGCTCACATTGTTCTGTTGTCTTACATAATGCACTAAAGTAAAACACATCTCAATGGGAAAATAATCAGGTTAAACTAGATACTCCTGGGTGTGAGAAATGTATTACTGAATCTGTACCTGGATGAAAGCAGAAGCCTTCTTCACAGGGTCCCAGAGGAACTCGACGGTGTTCAGATGCATGGGGTGTGAACGGGGCTCCAGAATCCCCTCTGACAACGGGATGTCTGCAAAGCATCAGTCACTTTGCAATTGTTATAAAGCCTGAACACACATTGTGAAAATGAGCTTGTAGCTATGAGCGAAGGAGTCCTGACTGAGTTTTCTGTCGGGACATCTTCAGTTATTGCTCTCTACATATTCATATCTGAGTTGGCATGTCTTTGTTGGAACAAGGTGATGTCACACTCTTACATGAACCAACTATAAGTTAATATATGAATGAGAAATGAACCGTATCAACAGGTGAGAACATGAGCGCGTATGATTGGTCACTGATGTACAGTCGGTGAAGCTGATAAATGCAGGGATAACTGCTGAGTCATATGTTCCGGAATAAATGCTGATGGCAACCTTCCCACAAAAATGTAAATCCTGTTTTGAGTGGGCGTTTGGTCCAGTGGAAGAAGTGTCGTGATTTCACTCTGGTCCAAACAGCGCTGTGCTCAGTGATCTTTGATACACTCACCTATATCCAGGATGCGGTCTCCAGGGCGGTTCCACCTCCACCCCTCCAGCTGCTGGTGCTCCATATACTGCAGCCGGCGGTCGTGGAACACCACCCGCACGATGCTCTGTGGACAGATGCGGAGTTCAGAGCGGAGAACAGAAACGTCTGGAGGGGGCAGCTCGCACATGGCCAAACAGCTGGACTGTTGGGCAACGTGCCAAAGGCTCCCCTCCTCATTGAAATATACTGAGGCCGGTTAAGGAGGAGCAAAAGACTCCAATAGCCGCGTTCACACTGCGGTACTTTTCCCACAAAGGTTCATGCGAACTTAGTTCATGAGAACTCTTTAGTTCGCATGAACTAAGTACAGATCGCGTTCACACCAGAAAAAGTCCCTGGGGGTGGATTAGGCAAATGAAGCCGCCGACGTCACTTCTTCTTCTTCTGCTTTAGGTTTACTGGCAGGCCGCAAACCTCTTCACGGCGTATACTGCCGCCCAAAGTCCCCGGCCGGAAGTCCCCGGCGGAGTTGGGGACTGGCTTCAGTAGAAGCTGCTGGGAGTCCCAGCAGCTTCTACTGAAGCCTTCCGAGTAAATCGCCAGAACGCCGACACCTCCTCATCTCCACCGCTCCCATGTTTTATTTTGTGTTGCCATAAGTTAGTCTCTCTGCGTTTCTGCGCTGGGCTAATGCTAATGCTAATAATGCTAATGCGAGGATAATAAAATGGCAGCCCCGTAACACTTTTTGGGAGTTTTACGGGGCGTGGTTTGCAATTCGCCCAGCCAATCAGGAATATAGCTCTTTTCTCAAAAAAGAGCCGCTCGAAAGTCCCTGTTCAATTCGCAGGGACTTTCGAGGTCCCTGCGAATTGACCTCGAATTGCAAACCACGCCCCGTAAAACTCCCAAAAAGTGTTGTGAAGCCGCCATTTTATTATCCTCGCATTAGCATTATTAGCATTAGCATTAGCCCAGCGCAGAAATGCAGAGAGACTAACTTATGGCAACACAAAATAAAACATGGGAGCGGTGGAGATGAGGAGGTGTCGGCGTTCTGGCGATTTACTCGGAAGGCTTCAGTAGAAGCTGCTGGGACTCCCAGCAGCTTCTACTGAAGCCTTCCCCAACTCCGGGGACTTCCGGCCGGGGACTTTGGGCGGCAGTATACGCCGTGAAGTGGTTTGCGGCCTGCCAGTAAACCCAAAGCAGAAGAAGAAGAAGTGACGTCAGCGGCTTCATTTGCCTAATCCACCCCCAGGGACTTATTCTGGTGTGAACGCGATCTGAACTTAGTTCATGCAAACTCTTTAGTTCGCATGAACCTTTGTGGGAAAAGTACCGCAGTGTGAATGCGGCTTATGTCTGCATGTGACGCAGCATCAACAAAGACTCTTGAATCAGGGCTCCCACACGCAACGCAACTTAGGATCATCAAAAGGTGTCTGCTGATGTTCACATGTACAAATGTTTGAGGTGTGAAATAGTCAGAATCTTATGATCTTAAAAATGATTGTCGAATTAAAAAGAGTGTTTGGTTCTATAGGTCAATTTCCAATTCACAATCTTCAAGTGGTGTGGGAACCCTAACCAAAGAACGTCTCTCAGTGGAGGGCATGTGCTGCAGAGCCCTCGATGTCTGTCACTAACTGGGTGCCGGCTATCTAGCATATCGCTCAACACATCAGACAGAACACAAATAAGAGAAGCGTCTCTTTAAAGGGGCACTCTACCGGTTCTGGGTTAGTCGGCTCGTTATTAAAGGAACAAGTCCCTGATGGTGCAACCTTTCAACAGGAAGCGTTTGTTACCAACATGTTGGCAAGTGAGTCTAACAAAGGGCGCGATCCAGTTGCATTATGGGAAAGGTAGGATTTGTGACAATTTCATTCATTTTGAATGATATCAGCCCATTGAAAAAGGTTTGTTGGTAACTTATGTTAAAGTATGTTTAGTAAATAAGGGGAAATGTTGGCGGTATTATGCATATACACGAAGAGTGGTCTCCTGTGTGTGTTCGACCCTTCCACCCTGACACCTGTACTCTCCCTCTTCTTACTGGCCCATCTTCTTCCTTAACGCCTGTTATTGTTACTTCTGCCACTAGACGCAATTAGAGGTCACTAGCTAACAAAGTTGAACCGCCTGTGATCCAGCTTACCAAGAATTGACAACAGCCTACTGAGCCAATAAGGAGTTGGTTACCACCTTAAATCTCTGGTCTGATGGTAGCCGATAAAGTCCATTTAACGGGCTGATAACATTCCACGCATGTGACCAGTTCTGTGGGCTGAACACGGGCCTCTGCTGCTCTTCACCATTCGACAGAGCTGCTTTCTGACCGCACTGTGGAGTGCCTCTTTAAAGCAACCTCGTGACGTCTGCCAGCACATCAAATTCAATTAACCTGCAACAACATGGGGACTTGTCAGGCCTGACTGAGCAGCGCGGCATGTGTTTGCAGAGACGCCACCTGTCCCATTCCTGTGTTGCTAGGATGCTACGGCTAACTTTACAGTCTCAAGCTAACGCAGCCGGACCACAGAGACACGTCAAGTGGATGCACTCACACAGAAGGGGAATGAAATGAGCTCTCCTTACTCTGAAGTGCGCGTGTGGACGCATGCCCTAACACATCTGAAATCTAGTCCCAGCCTGTGTACAAAACAACGCCGCATGGCAGGAATAATGCTGCCAATGGGTTTGATTCAGAAGACATGGCATCAGGAATACAACATTATATTCTTTTATTTCCATTAAAAAAACATCCAGAAGTCAAATTGGTTTAAAGATGCCGAAGTCTTTCTGAAAACAATCCCAGTGATGCAGACGACAGCAGATCGGCATGTTCATGAGGAGAGAGTACAGGAAAGGAGTGAAGGTCAGAGGAGTTGTGTTCGTGAGGGTTTGTTAAATCTAGGAAGGAGGAAAGGTACGTTTGGGCGATGGTACCAAGCTCATCGAGGTGGACAGTCCACCCCTGAAGTGGAAGGGAGGTTCAGGGACCTGTGGCAAACTAGGACATGGCTACATAAAAAGAGACAGGAGCAGAAAGAGGTCATGTGTAGGTCAACAAAAGACAAACACAATACCTTACACCTACCTTTACATATTTGCAGCTTATATCTGTATACTCCACTAGTTTTCTCTTAAGCATACGGATTTCGTAGGACTGACCTACATTTTAAAACATTAAAAAAAAACCTGATTAAAATTGAAAAATGAGAAATCAGTCAATCAGAAAAGAAGGGCAGTGGAGATAGAAGTTAAATCAAATTAGATATCAAGGCCGGCCAAGGGACAACTTTTAACCATCTGATCAAATCAAACTAAGTATTATAATAAAAATATCATTTCAATAACCACAGGGGGACACTAAGACTATGAATGCCTTTAAGGCATAGTATAAATACTGATTATTAGTAGTTACTGTGTTTCAAACCAATGACTGTACAGCAGATATGCAGGGCAAATGAATAAAGCACAAATCAAACGTCTCAAACAGTCAGCAGGTTCAGGTCGGAGCACATTTAGCAAGAAAAGACAAAAGAAAGAGCAGCAGAAACAAGAGGGTGCATTAGCTTAGAGGATGACAGCAGACACACGTAGGAGCTCATGTTGCATCAGATCAATCGTTCAGAGGGTAAGATTTGATATCTTTCAACCTAACCCTCTGCACACTCTACGGGGGCCGCAGGGTGCCAAACTTGGGGTATAAATATACATTTGTGATACATTGATAAAGATTTAGCCCAACCCCAAGGCACAATGGATTTGGAATCGTGCGTCAGCCTTAACGTAAGCCCGGTGCTGCTGCAGGGAACATGTGACAACGTGAGCTCCATTCAGTCAACGTGGACCTTCACCCGCGGCGCAGATAGCTACCTTGGTTGAGATAAGTGAGGGTCTCCTCCTGCTGCTTCACAGCCGGAGAGGTGGCCGCACACAGGACCACCTGCAGCGGGCTCCTCTTACACACACTCTCAGCCGTGAGCCTCGCTTCTTCATCTTTCAAGAACGGTGCCAGGGCATCTCTGAAAGAGCAGAGACAAGAAGAGGGCTGAGGACGGGAGGTCACCGTCCGCTCTCGCTTTATCTAATCGTTTAAGCATAGAAACAAAGGTTAGGACACAATGCTACTCATCTGGTTCGAGGCAAGAGGTTTGGGGGAAAAGTCCATTTCATCTATGTTTGTTGTCTTAATATTTATTTTGAATGCAATGTTCCATTAAAGGAGATAATTGTATAAAAACATTTAGATTATATTGTTTTTCGAATTTCACATGGCAGTTTCATTGGAAAAATATTAAAATACTTTAAGGAAAAATGCTGCCGATGTCCAAATGTATTGTAAGCACTGAGCACTTCTACTTCGGTATCTTCTCGTGCATGTAAAGTAAACACCGCTGCTTTGCATTGACACGTTGATTAACCTCGTAAATCAAATGTTTCCCAGATGTTCCCAAAGTTTCATGTGCTTTACCTAATGTAACTAGCAGAGTGCTGGTGGTAGGACTCGGGCTGCGGGTGGCAGAACAGCATATCCTCCAGGACGGTGTCTTCTGGTGTCCCGGGTCACAGCGGGGGGTGGAGGCAGACGGCAGACTTCCTCAGGGCTCCGCTCAGAGAGGTTTGCAGCCAGACCTCAGCGCCTCCTCTTATATGGTCCCTGTGATGTCAGAGGCGGAGTGTGCAGCAGCCCTCCCTCCCTCCCAATGTTTAGGGGTGGATGCATTAAGAGCAGCGTCACCTGACCAGCTGTTGACGGCCAGCAGCTCCCAGGGTGTTTCTCTATCGCGAGGATGCTGATCACTTCCTTCAGAAACGAAGCAAGTACACTTCCAAGCCACGGCTTCGGAAAACGAAGAAGAATAGAACAGTCTAACAAGTGTGCCACTCTCTCTAACGTTTTCAACATAAACTGTAGCGAAAGTAAATACCTCACGATTTATATCTAATGATGAACTTGCTTTACTTTCACGGAACACATTTTTGGTGATAACAAACAAATGTAACAAAGTAACATATTTACCAACACATGTTCAACGCCACTACATACTTACATTTAAATGTGTGCTGCGTCGGTTCAGCCCATCAGCCCCTCCGCAAGGGTCTTTGAAATTGGTCCGTGCGCAAAGCATTGTGGGGATTTTAAGGACGCCAAGTGCATGTGCAGCCTTGAAATTTCCCCCAAACCAAGGACGCGCCTCGGTGGAATTCCAAGTATGCTGGAGATTGGAACAGTACTCCTGCGGCACTCGATGACGGAGCATCCTTGAAATATTGGCTTGGAAGCCAGTATCCTCGAGATTGAGAAACGGCCACAGTAATGATGTCTGGAGGACAAGTTTGGAAAACAAACATGGAGGCGGCTGAAGGATTCTGGGGAACAGAGAAGGGCAAGTACGTACCCTCCAAATAAAAAAAAATGAAAAGTGAAAAATATTACATTTTGCCTACTATTACTAACAATAGTAATAATAATAATAATAATAATAATAATAATAATAATAATAATAATAATAATGATAACAATAATGATAACAATAATAATAATAATAATAATAATAATAATAAGAAGAAGAAGAGTATAGTTAAAATAAAATAAATTGTAATTGTGGTTAAATAGCATTGTCTGCTGCATTTATTTGATCAATTTAAACGGTAAGTAACGTTATTATGTCAGGTGCGCGTGACCTGTGCCGCTGCACATTCATCATCTGCAAGGTGCTAGTCAATGATGGATCAGAAAATGGTTAAAACAACCAGCCCTTATCAGCAGCAGCAACACTGCATCTACTGCAGGTAATAACAGTTCAGATCATGGGGACA
Organism: Champsocephalus esox; assembly: GCA_036324585.1. Classification (NCBI taxonomy): domain Eukaryota; kingdom Metazoa; phylum Chordata; class Actinopteri; order Perciformes; family Channichthyidae; genus Champsocephalus; species Champsocephalus esox. Next base: position 39,877,067 of record CM070482.1, read on the forward strand.
TTACGTTACTGTCGTGGACACTAACGTCCTCCCGCCCGCCTCGCCGGCTTTGCCCGCCTCGCCCACAGAGGCGGAGCAGCCACAGCCGTCTTCGTTACCCCAAACACCGCCAGCCCTCGGCGGCCCGCAAGTGCCAGAGGACCTCTGCAAAACAGAGCCTGCCCAGGTATATTAAAAAAGTACCCAACTCGCCTGTACAGTGGGGTAAGGCGCTCATTTTGCAGCTCATGGTTTCAAAACAGAGATTGGCTGGAATATTCATGTAAAAAAGATGCCATCTTCTGCATGTAGACATTTCGGTTCAAGTAAGTCAGATGCCTTCACCACAACTGGCTACAACAACTGGCGCCATGCTCTTATAGGCTACGTCAGGGGTCTTCAACTAAAATTCAACGAGGTCCAGTTAGAGAAAATGTCCCCATGCAAAGGTCCAGAACATCAACATGTCTAAGTTGCTTCATGAATTAGTGTGAAATATATTGAAGTGACCTGTAGCTTTATCAACGTCTGCATGTAATCAACAACTGACTGCCAATCAAATAAAGAAAGTACAAAAACAACAATATTTATTGTAAATTAACATTACTTAAATACTGTGGATGTGTGTAATGTTCCTCTCGGGCTGCATTTAAAAATTAAATAGAGAAAGTAAATAAAATAGCTTTTGAAAATATGTTCATCTTAAAAGTGCTTAATTTTAGATAAATAAAATAAAGTGTAGCAGCAGCTTGAGTTTCCCTTTTTCTTTGTTAACCGTTTCACATCATGACTTAACAGTTTCAGACGATTATAGAACAATATCAGTCTTTACACATCATAACAAGTGAACGGTTTTAAAGTTTCTCTTTCTTTCCCGCTTATATTGCAGTCCCTCACTCACTTTGTTTAAATTCAGTGTGAGAATTGAGCTGGAGCTTGTCCTGCCAGGAGTTTGTAAATCTGGGCTGAAATGGGGTCAGGGCCATTCTCATACACACATGCAGGTGCTCATTGGTTACAGTGATGCAACACAGGTATGGTGAAAAAAGAGAGAACCAATCGAAGCAGAAAAAAAACAGCGTAATATACCATCTGACAAAGGCCTGTGCTATAATGCTTCAATTAATTGGCTATTCTACTCAGATCAATAGGAGACAGAGATGTTAAAAATCAAGGGTTTTTATTATTATTTACAGCAAGGGTGGGGAACCTTTTTCCTTTCAATTTTTACAACATCCTCCGAGGGCCGTACAAATTATTGAACTCAACCTCTGCTTAAAAAAACTAAAATCACAGCCCATTTATTTGGTCTTTCTTTCATGCTGTGCAAAGAAAAAGCAACCTCTTAATCCAGATATCTCACCATGACTCACGCATGCATGCACGTGCACCTTGTGGCATAACCACCAACACAGAAAGATATGGACACAAGATGTGTGCAAATGTATTTAGTATCCTATCCATGTGAACATGATTTAAGTGAGGGGGGGACCTAACCTCCTCTAGGGGGGTCCGGGGGCATGCTTCCGCGGAAAGATTTTTTTTAAATATTGAAGTTAACAGCATCAATCTGGTGCACTTTGAGAGATCTATGGATACATCTCTCAACACCCAGATGAAACAGAACTGTAAGCATATTTTTCTTTTTGGATATTTTACAAATCACTCTCCTTTTAAACTCTATTCCTGTTATTTTTAACAACTTTTTTGTTACTGTCATATAGTATTTTATACCTGTTTTTCATTTCGTCTCATTAATAACTATATTGATCACATCAAGGTGTGCCTTAACCTCACTGAGCTGAGGTTATTTGAGCCTCTCAGGAGAGAGCTCTCTTCCACCTGGTTGTAGAAAAGCTCTTTAAATTCGTTAGCATAGCTAGCTAACCAGATGCTAATAACAACAGATCGCCACTGTGCTTACAACTAAAGACACAGCCACGCAAACACTGCGGCATGTATACGGCTCCTTATGGGTATTGCAATATTTTAAGGGCTGGAGCGGCGTTCCGGTGCTCTCTGTCAGCACTCCTTTCAGACAAGACATATACCACGTGAAGACACGTTACGCTCGTGTTGTGTTCAAGGAACCTGTCCTTGACCAGGAAAAACAGGAACTCGCTCGTTTCATTATTTGTGCGGTCTAGATTTCTTCTTCTTTTTTGAAGTGAGAAGTTGTCCACCTGTTGCCGACCCCTTGGCTACGTGATAAGGGACTGGGAAGGCGTAATCAAGCAAAGAGCACATAGATCCATAGATCTCTTAATGTTGCTCTCAAAGTGCACCAGATTGATGGTTTTAACTTCAATATTTAAAAAAAACTCTTCCCGGGGGAGCATGCCCCCAGACCCCCCAGAGGAGGTGAGGACCCCCATAGAGGGTGTTAGGTACACTCCCCACTTATAAAAATAGCACTTTACCACTGCACCCTCTCTAATCTCAGATGCACCCTTAGTCATTTAGTTCTGGAACCGGGCCTGTGACTGATACATGTCTCGGAGGATGACAAGATGTGTGAAAGTATAGTTTCATAACATGGAAATACTCAAGTTAAGTACCTTGATCACATACTTTAGTTGAGTACTTTTGTTTAGTTACATTACCCCACTGATATGCATGCTTCACTGGAACATGTGCTCCCAGCTGCAGCCTGCTCTCAGAGCTGATCTCAGATCAGCTGACTCTACTGGTCAATGTTCAGCCCCTGCACACCCAGACAGCGCCCCCTGTGGACGCTGAGGTTCAAGCTGCCAGCAGGAGAAACAAGAATACTTACGACATGCTCTGAAGATTAAACTCTGTGCTGATAATTCTGGGAGGAAGAAGTAGAAACACATCCAGATCACTTCTTTGTTGCTTTATTTCTAGAGCAAACCATTTCTTTACATTGTTGCAAACCTATCACAGGTGGAAGTAAACAAAAAAAACCTTCTGTACAGTTTATCATGAGAACAAAATAAAATATAAATACAGGTCTGAATATTACATGAGCGACTGAGACAAACGAAAGACAGTGCACTGGAGAACATGCATAGTGAACAGCTGTTTCTTTAGCAGTAATGGGATTACATATGCTCCCCTGAAGATCGGTCAGCGCTCCCCTCATGCCATGTGTGCATCTGCTTCAATTGGCTTCAGGATCAGACAGATTGAGAGGAGTCAGGAGGAGGGAATAAGGTAGAGGAGAGAGGCATGTTACAGTGTACAGGGCCAGCACCACCACTTCCAAGGCTGCTTATTATAACACACACGTCTGTACATTCATTTACTTAAATAATCACGGTTGGCCCACTCGCAGTGGATTCCCTGAATGAAACACCACTCAAATAAAACAGTGAGTCACAAGCCGTCCATCCAAGGACTCGGCCATTTGCTCAAACTGGAGAACAGAATTTAAAAGGCATAATGAGTCTGATCCCTTCCTACCGTAGAGTATCACGGTGAACCAAGAATCAAACGTCTGATCAGACGGAGGAAACCGTTCCTGATCAGGGATCCGTGGCTCGACTCGGAGCAACGTCCAACATTTCAAAGCTTCCTCAATCTTAACGGAAACAAAAAGAGGTGTGACTTCCACCAACTGAAATACACAGAACACATGGTTTATGCGTGTACCTTTGACATACATGTGGCTGATGTCTGGGACCACCTCCTCTGCTCATACAGTCATCAGAGAGGAGTCACCCTGATGATGTCACAAGTGCACTTTAACAGCCAACAACCCGGGTCCTTTAAAACGGCATGTTGGCATGAGCGGCAGGCTACATGCAGGGTGCTTTCGCCAGCGTGCAACAAGGTGATAGTCAACCGGTTTTTTCTTTGACATTATGTAAAACTTTGCGAAGCAGTGGTCCAAAAGCGTATGAACAAAATACTGTTATTAGTGGATTCAGAGTTATTGCAGAAGCTGTGTGGGGAAACTAATACTGTATTTGCACGGTCACAGGTCAAACCGGGTCCCGCAGATTCACATATTTTAGAGAGCCAAGGGTTACAGTGCTGTCAGTCCACTTACACTAGTGTGGAGTGAATAAGGCCTGGAAAAGTCTGACTGGTGTCTCCGATCACTCGTCTGCCCGCTGGAAACATCTGCAGCATTTACACAGTCTCTGCTGAGCAGCAAGCTCACAGGTGTACAGGTAAGAAGCCACACACTGGAGTGGAGAAAGCGTGTTTAACACAACTGTTCAAAAGGAGTGCAGAAGGTTCTGTGGGAGAATACGGGCAGCTCAGCTTCACACACGTCTTCTGCTGAGTGTGAATTTCAAGACAAATTCAACTTGAATTGTGCAGTTAAACAATTGAATCTTCAAATGAAAGAACTGCACTATATTTGAAGGATTGTCAATGATTTAGCTGGAAGGTTTATCTTTCCTGCTACCTTGTGGAGTGTAGCTAATGTTTTTGGGAAAGGGGGTTCAATTGATTTTGCCACTTAATTAAAAATAAGCTTTAAATAAAGATTATAATTGATTAAACAGGAACAAAAAAATGCTCATACCGTACGCTTCCTGTAAATGTTTAGATTTGTTGTTTTCATTTCTTTTTTAAGCTCCCTAAACCAAAACACACGGGCTTATTACCATCACTGGGCCAGCCAAATGACATTACATCCCATCTGACACAGGTTCCTCCACTGGTTCGGAATGTCTCCCGGCGTCGGCTATGAACTCTTTAATGTGAACCTAATGTGAGAGCTGGAGGAAAACAGGCTTCAACAGGAAAAGGGAGGATGAAAAGAAAGAGAAACATTTTCCAAAAGAGACTGTCAACTGTTGTTTCCCTCCCCGTCAATCGAAAAACCAATCCACAGTTACATTCAAAAGTTTATAGAGCAAAATCAGGGAGGAGGAACTGAAGGACTGGTTGCTGACAGGACGTCCTGTGAGCTGTTGTGCGGAGGGGGGTCCTGCTGTCCACTAGCTGTGGGAGGACACGTCCGAGGAGCTGCTGCTGTTGCTGTTGGTGGTCTGCGCTCGCTTGATGTACAGGTTCAGTAACTTCATCTGGAGACGAGATAAGAGACGGTCAGCACTGTGGGAACTTATCTTTGAGGCCTCAGTTCTTTGTACACTTGTTTTTGGCTCTCTAGCTGCGATGTCTATTGTCAGACAGAGTACGGAGGTTACCTGTTAGAATGAACATGTCTCGTGTCCCTTTGTTTCCCGCTCCTGTATAAAGGACTTGTGTGTTCTGTGTGATTTGGTCAGATGCTGTAGCACTAGCTGCTGCTAACATCTGGCCTTCCAGCTGGATATAGATCCTTTCTGTTAAATGCTTTAACTCTTCACAACTCTGGTTTCAACTTGTACATTTGTCTATTTCTCAACATTAGGTGATTCATTCTGGAATTTCAATCACAGTCATCGTCCCTAAGTATAGCACACACATAACAACAAAGAAAATAACATCTCTGCTGTACACTTATATGCAATACATACTGCTTTATAATAATAATTTGTATACCTTTTCTGGAAAAATGATCACTGCTGGGATAAGTATGTGTTTGCTGTAAGACTACATGCCAAAGTACAGGTAGAGAATGTGACGGTGCTCCAGCCGTCCATACGGTGTGTGTCGGTCTCCTTTCAGATAAGGAGCTGTCCAACAGATCTGAGGGGAGGGTCCCCCCATACAGGTGAACCTGACCCTCAGACCTCAACCCTTACATAACACATGTGTCCTTGTGTAAAGTAGGGCAAATAGGACCCTTTCTAATTGGACAACCGGCCGAAACTTACTGAGAAATAACAGCATGGAAAGGTGATAAGACTCTGCATCGGCTGAAGAGGTTAGAAAGGTTGTGTGTGTGTGTGTGTACGTGTGTGTGTGTACTTGTGTATGGCACAGTCATTACCTTGCTGCCCGTGAGCAGTGCCAGGTGGGGTTTGAGATCCTCTCCAATCACAGAGTAGATAGCCACCAGACAGAACACGCTGGCCTTGCGAACACTGCTCTCTGTGTTGTCATAGCCCTGCAGAGGAGAGAGGCATCACACGCACACACACACACACACACCAGGGGTAAGCAGGAACATGGGAGGAGTCGCAGGAGTGTGCAGAGGACACGCAAACATTTCCAGGGACAAATAAGGCAAATAATTCCAGAGTCCAAATATGTCCATTGTCCAAATAAGACCTTTGGGAGTTGACAAGAACGTTTCTACTCTGCCTTTCCCCCATTTGACCAGTCTGCTTTAACTGCTCTCACATTAACACAAAGCACATGAATCATCACCACATTGATACAACTCTCTTTTGAGCTGTAAACAATGTCTAAGAATACTGGTGTGAAACCGTGACTAAACAAAGAATAGACATTGAAAATGTATTCCACAATGAACACGGTTGTAGATGTGTGTGCGTGTGTGTGCCTGTGTGTGCGTGTGCGTGTGCGTGTGCGTGTGTGTGTGTGTGTGTGTGTGTGTGTACTATCTGATGATGAACATAATCTAGGGTTACCCATTCAAACCCTATGGAGGTCAGTTTTGACAGGGAACATCATGGTGTTACAAAGTTGACTAAACCACTCAAAATGCAATGAAAGTGGTGATAAGAAATGTTATATGTTCAAATGCCCACTGTGGAGGATATCATTAGGCCTTGAAGCAATCACATTGAAACACAATGTTTATGAATGATGGAAGTAGTAAACCGCTCAGATGTGACGAGAGGGTTGAAAGTGTATTTTTGTGAGTTTTATCCAATTACTAAACATACATTTCAGGGTTGTATGAGCATTAAATGTAATCTATTCCAAAAGAAATTGTACAATCCAAACCTATGTTTCTTTAACACTAGAACCACCAACGGGTACATTTTATCCGCAGCTGTTTTTTGATTGTACGTAACTTTTTTCCAATAACATATTAAAGTCTCCCAGTCCGTGACTTTTCCTGAAAGTGTGTCATGTAGCACCCTCTGTCGTTAAAAGTTGTCAATATGAAGTCAGATTGAAAAAAATGGCCAAAAGAATGGCCCTTTATACCTATACCCGCCAGCGGGGAATATTTACCTCATAGAAAATGCAGCGTAAACATGACGTGTTGCTATAGCAACGCCTTTTGTATACTGCGGTTCTTTATAGATAGATATATAGATAGATAGTTATAGATAGAGAGATAGATAGATAGATAGTTATAGATGGAGAGATAGATATATAGATAGATAGTTATAGATGGAGAGATAGATATATAGATAGATAGTTGTAGATGGAGAGATAGATATATAGATAGATAGTTATAGATGGAGAGATAGATAGATTGTTATAGATAAAGAGATAGATAGATAGTTATAGATGGAGAGATAGATAGATAGTTATAGATGGAGAGATAGATAGATAGTTATAGATGGAGAGATAGATAGATAGTTATAGATGGAGAGATAGATAGATAGTTATAGATAGAGAGATAGATAGATAGTTATAGATAGAGAGATAGATAGATAGTTATAGATGGAGAGATAGATATATAGATAGGATAGTTATAGATGGAGAGGTAGATATATAGTTATAGATGGAGAGATAGATATATAGTTATAGATGGAGAGATAGATATATAGATAGTTATAGATGGAGAGATAGATATATAGATAGGATAGTTATAGATGGAGAGATAGATAGATACTTATAGATGGAGA
>CM070482.1:39887182-40073514 GCA_036324585.1 Champsocephalus esox
CTCTCAATCTCACTCTAACGCACTAGACACTCTGTCTCTCACTATAGATCATAACACGCATATCGCGCACAGTCACCACGAAACACTTCTCTCTCTCAACCATCGCGTCTAGTCACTCCGATCTCACTCACTCACTAAAACTCTCATTCTCTCACTCACACACTATCACTCACCTCACTCACTAACACTCATCTCTCACTCACTCACTAACACTCACTCTCCACTCACTCACTACACTCACTCTCTCACTCACACACTCACTCACTAACACTCATCCGACTCACTCACTAACACTCACTCTCCTCACTCACTAACACTCACTCTCTCACTCACACACTCACTCACTCACTAACACTCATCTCTCACTCACTCACTAACACTCACTCGCTCACTCACACACTCACTCACTAACACTCATCTCTCACTCACCTCACTCACACTCATTCTCTCACTCACATCACTCACTCACTAACACTCATTCTCTCTACTCACTCACTAACACTCATCTCTCACTCACTCACTAACACTCATTCTCTCACTCACCACACTCACTCACTAACACTCATTCTCTCACCACTCACTCACTAACACTCATTCTCTCACTCACACACTAACACTCACTCTCTCACTCACACACTAACACTCAGCTCCCACTCACACACTCACACTCACTACAACACTCACTCACTTACTCACACACTAACACTCATCCTCACTCACTCACTCACTAACACTCATCTCTACTCACACACTCACTCACTCTCCCACTCACACACTCCACACTCACTCCCTCACTCACTCACACTCACTCTCACTCTCACTCCCTCACTCACTCACTACCACTCACTCTCTCACACTCACTCTCTCACTCACACACTCCACACTCCACTCCCTCACTCACTCACTAACACTCACTCTCACACTCATCACTCCCTCACTCACTCACTAACACTCACTCTCTCACACTCACTCTCTCACTCACACACTCCACACTCACTCCCTCACTCACTCAAATACCCACTACACTCTAAACCCACCGCCCATGTACTCCCACAATAACACCTACATCAACACATCACACGACCACAGCCATCATCGCTACCCCCGCAACACATGGTACACCTATACACCCTGAGCGCACACCACTCACATCACATACATCACCCAAACAGCCCCAAGAACCATGACACCAAATCTTAGCATTATGACCCGTAGAGTGAACATGGTGTATCACAGCTAGTACTGATCCAACATCGTGTAGGTTTTAAACTCAGACCTGCAGGAGTCCGGGGATGATGTCGGGCAGCAGCAGCAGCAAGGAGTCCTTGGCGATGCGTTCAATGACTTTGGTTTGCATCTTGATGGCAGCCAGGTTGATGGGGTAGTCGGCCGTCTGCACTATGGGGCACAGCACCTTGATGCACTGCTCCGGGTGGATGGAGCCGGCCAGGGTGGAGGCCGCCTCCTCGGCTGCTCGCACAACCTGGAGCACATCAACATGTACACATGGGAGTATCAACAACAATAAGCAGAACTTGCAACACCAGTTTGTGTACGTATTGGAGCGAGGTGAAACGGCAGTAGATTCAAAAGGTCATTCTGGGACAGAAACCAACAGAGAGCTTTACTCTTACGTGGATCGATGGATGAGTTTAATTTGCTGTCAGACTTTGAGCACAGATTCGTTCTCCCAAACTGTGGATTCATGTTGATCTGGAAGTTTTATGAAAGTGTCGTCTCACTGTTTATCCGGTGCATTGTGTGTTCCACGATCAGTGTTTACCCACCGTGTCCCCGCTTGTGCAGGAGGATCATCCTGAAGGCTCCTCCCGAGTGGTCCTGAGCTGAAGGCTAACTTATCGAGTTCAGCCGTTGTTATTGTTCTCTATCGATAATTAGTTCATTAGTGAACCTCTAACACAAACTGGCACTATGAGCACTATATAAACCCTTTCAGAGTCAAATATTTGACACAATTGTAGGGTATTTTCCCACCTTTGAGTTTTTGTGGAAGTTTTATCAAGAAATCTCTAAAAGAAAAGCTCATGTTCCAAGTGTGCCAGATGTATAAGTGGGCAACAGTTTGGTGATTTGCCTTTTAGCCTGTTCTGCTGCCCCTAGGCGAAGAGGAACATCCTGTAATGCATCTTTAGGGTGATGTAGTGTACCTCCTTGTGAGAGTCCTTGTGAGCCTCCAGAGTTTTCATGATGGTAAGCTCAGCGTAGTTTTTAAAGCGCGCCGGCTGATTCCTCAGGATTTCTTTCAGCAAACGCAGAGCCAGGGCCCGGATGGTGTGCTGAGGGGAGCAGAGGCAGGGCGATCAGTTCAACGGACAACTGTCCCTGCTGGACATCCATGGGCCTACGATAAAGGACACCTATGACCCCACTGTGGTGCAACAACAATTAGGTGCAATATCCTCCTAGTTAGTATGACTACAACTACTGGCTGCTGCTTCTCAGTGGTCTATTCCAACAAGCATCTGTGGGTTATTATGTCAATATATAATTGTATCTACGACAGCAACCTAACCGCTACCACACAGTATCTTACTTTCCCATTTCCCCTGAATGTGTAGGTCTGTAAATATGTTCCTTTTATTTGATTTAAATACTATGTGCATGCCTTTTGAACCAATAGTGTGTTGTGTTTCGTCTCCATCTAGACTTCTGTAACAATGAGAATGTTCTGATTCAAAACCTAATATCACGAGGCTCACAGCGTCAGGCTTATTGGTACATGTTAGGCTCAGAGGTAATCGATGCCCTCCACACACGTTCACACAGTCCGAGTGTGTGAACTCTACAGGAGCCACACACACGCAGAGCCGCTGAGTAACGCACGTCTTTATCCCCCAGCGTCTCCAGCAGCAGGAGCAGGATGGTTTTGAAGTGTTCGTCCCACACGGCCAGGCTGTCCTCTCGTGTGATCTTCAGCAGCTCCACCAGGGCGCCTTTACGCTCCTCAGAGCGCTCGTTGTGATTGGACAGTTCCTTAAGCAGGTCTGCCACCAGGTCCGAGTGGTCCTGACCGCCTGCTGCAGCAGAGAGCATGAGGCAAACATTAATTACACATTCAATTGAGCATCAACAAATACATGACCCAACATCTCCCACTGACGATACATCGAGTATTTCTGGTTCTACGTATTTATCACCGTGCAATATTCATGTGTAGTAAAAAGGGTAATATAATGTGTTCTGCAGGTTCGAATGTCTACATATATTAGATCTAGATAGTTAATGACTGAGAATATGCACTTCAAAAATAAGCTGGATACATCCGAACATCCGGTCCATTACAGAGAATGGGACAGCTGTTCTGCAGGACACACTGACTCAGTGCACACACAGGTTCTACATGGAGTTAAGAGAAGTTAGGAGAGCATCAAAATACATGTTGATGTGAAATGATTGAATAATGCAATCGCACACAGAGGGTGAGTGGAGTGAGTACATGTCGGTCAGTTCTCAGGTGAGGCATGTTTACCAGGAGCAAAGACCTTGGGCAGCGTCATCTTGTTTTCACCACTTTCCTGCCGTCGGCCTGGAGGGGAGGGGTGTTGGAGGAGGAGGAGGAGGAGGGGTGGAGGAGGAGGAGGAGGAGGAGGAGGAGGAGGAGGAGGAGGAGGAGGAGGGGTGGGGTGGAGGGGGGGAAGGGTGGGGTGGAGGGGGGGACAGAGCAAAGAATGTGATGCCCACAACAAAACCCACTGCAGCCCCTCTGGTGCACATAACGCAGAGTTAGACCTGTTGCGCAACGTTTAGCCCCCCATGGGTGAAAGTCAAAGCTGGCTACACAAACTAAAGCCAAACATGTGGTTGAGCTCATTCTTGTGTCACGTCTCAAACGTAGTATGTAACAGAAGTGAAGGGTGTCTTCCTCTATGATGTCGGCTAAATGATACACACTGAAGGATCAGTGTGAAAGACAGGAGAACGTGAATGAATGCTTTTAACAGAATAACAGAAAGAGAGAAATGTCTTCGGTTTGCTTCAGAGAGCTCAACGTTTACAGTACTGGAAGCAATGTAACGATAACAACATCTCAGTGGTTCATGGGAAGACTTTCCAATATAGAAATGTGTTTAAGTGACAAGCAGGGCATGACTTCAATCTCCTTACTGCACCTCCGAGGGCGTGCGAGGGACACCATTTCGAAGTAAGAGCTTCTAACCGTTTGATTCTTCTTTACTGAATATCATAAGTACATTCTGGTGTCCCATGATTTCTTTAATGCCCTCCCTCCATGTAAACACTTTTATTGCCTCAACTCACAGTCGCGGAACTGCTCTACGTCATCGTCGAACACGGCCTCCTTCATGGCGCTCTTGTCATACGTACAAATGGTTTCTCCGTAGCCATAAGGGGCGAACTCACGGCCCCGTGGCCCCGAAAAGGAGCGGGGCGACGGGGTGTTGAGCAGGGAAGTCTTGTTGTCTAAGGCGGTGCGACCTCCTTCCACCACGTCTAAACCGAGCCGAGCGTCAGAGCCAGGAGAGGACGCTACGCCCTCTCTTCCTGCCTGTAACACAGGGAGGGAGGGAGGGGGAGAATATGAGAAAGCATTCTGAAGATCTAGGTGTACCTGCAGCTTTCAAAACATTTGATGTGGGCCTGAAAACCTTTATCCAGAGGCCCAGTTCAGCTCGGGGTGGGACAGTACCCGGATCCTGCTGAGCTGGTGCAGCCGTCTCCGTTAGTCATATCAATTTGGATTCAACCAAAGCTGAAAGCTTTAGTCATTTGTACAGTAGGAGGAAGGATTCGGGAAAGTGCTGACTCACCGCGTCGTCCCTCTTGCCCTCCTGTCTGATTGGCTCGTTCAGGTCCTCCTGGCTCCGGTAGCTGAAGCTCTGGATGGCCTCAGTGACACCGCGCAGCGAGCTGTAGATCTCCTCAGAGTTCATGTTTTCAGTGTCGTACTCCATCATGCTACCAGACACACACAGAGAAACACTGTCAATCCTTCAGGTGTGTGACTGTACCAGTGATTTAGCCTGACTTGATAGGCTAGACTCTAGAGGGCAACAGAGGACGCTTTGGACAACTCAAATTCGTTCTTTTTGTCTTATTTATCAAGACAGCTCCAAGAATTGATCAGGTTGAAAACCTTCAAAACACAAAGGACAAACAAAAGTTAGCTCACATGCTACACAAATTACAAACATTTTGCAGGTCTCACTGCATTCTCAATAATACCAATAATAGCACCACAAACTATGTTTTAATTAAAAAGGATAAATTGTTACTTTAAAACCACATCATTAACTTAAATGAATTAATAAGAGTGTTTATCTCCACTTGGAAACAAGCACCAGAGAAAACCTCATCTGACCTAATCTGGTCGTCTGCGCCGCGCCGCGCCGCGCCGCGCCGCGCCACGCTGCGACCTCCTCCTGCGACCTAACGCACCAGGCGCGTTTCAAAACGTTGCGGAAGCGGAGCGTCGTGTGAGCAGCCTCGCAGTTGTTGTTGATTTTGGAATATTTCCTGGACATTTGTACTTCTACAAGTAGTAGGCTACGTAGTTAAATGGTTTATGTTTGGTCTGTTTGGTCGGGTTTATTGTTGTTATTTCCTATGTTGTTGTGTTGTAGACTACAGACACAGTTAATAATAATTGTAATATTCCAGTTATAAACGACATGAATCAAAGATGTGTTGCTGTATTTTAGTGGTAAACAAATATGCATTCATCATCATAATTATTGTATATATATATATAATTGACAGTGCCTGTAAACCGGAGGAGAACGCTGCAGTATTCTCCTACTTGAAAGACGGTGGTGGGGGGGAGGAGAAGGAGCCGGTTTTGGGTGCACCCCCTCAACCAGCAAAGCAGACAACAAGGTGATTTTCATCACTTCCTGCCTGCACCGCGCTGCGCCGCTTTCAAAAATAGGATTCATCCTATATTTTAGAAATCCCTTGCGGTGAGGAGCTTCTGGAACGTCTGGTGGAACAGCACCCATTGACTAGAGTGGCCGCGATCTTTGCGAACGCCGCGGCGCATTCAAACACGTGTTCTGTTCCAGCTGTGTTCACCTTGCAGGTGCAGCTCTGAGGCTTTGATCCTGATCAAGTGTTTAAGTCATGGATGTTTAAAGTTTAACTTCTTCATATGTCGAATATTATAGTTGACTTTTCATTCAGGAAGTATGACGCTGCACTGTCAGTACGCTTCTCCATGTCTGTGATTGGTCGAATGCTCCAGATACCACCCCTTTCATGTGAACGCGCACCTAACTAGATAGGACACGGCTGGCTTGAGCGATCCACTTGATAACCCGCGTTGTAGTACCGTTTAGCGAGAGCGCGTATGTTTTGGATTAGGCCAACCGGCTAACTCAAACATATCCAGGTTAGGTTGAACCGGCTTCGTAGTACAGGCCTCTGGCACTATAATAATAATAATAATAATATAATAATAATAATATATAATACTCTAAATGAAAACACATAATTATTTATTAGTCCGTTTTTCACATATATTATATATTGACTTTCGTCTCGACAAATACACACACACGCTTTATTAGACATGTATTTATGTTGAAGATACACAAGCATGCATTTGTTTTGTCACCATGCTAAATGCTGTTTTGAAAAACTGATTCGTTTTTAGCAAGAAAAATATTGTGACCATTGTGTATTTTGAATTGTACATGTGCGTGTGGCCCAGTGGATTAGTGCCTTGGTGTTGGGATCAGGGGGTCACAGGTTCAAACCCCACTGCAGTCAGCATGTCGTTGTGTCCCTGAGACCTGTGGCCACAGTATTGAGTATGTAAGTCTCTTTGGATAAAAGCGTCTAACATGTGACATGTCATGTGCACACATCCTAGCATTAACCCCGCGTGAGAAGCAATGTGAATGATATTTTCATTTGATTAGTGATTATGGATTAACATGTATTCAGTGAGAACATGAAAGGGTCAGGCTTCTTGCTGTTGTGATGGCCTCTGTGTCTGAGCCCGCCTCTTTACCTGGGTGAATATGCTCTGCGGAGGACCCTTAGGGAGGGGGCAGCAGGGGTGGAGTGGGGCTGGGGCTGAGGAGGAGGAGGAGGAGGGGCAGGGGGATGCTTTGACAGTCCGTCGCCACCCCAACCCCATAACCGACTGTTGCCACAGCAGCCGGGAGGGAAGGATGGACAGACAGGGGTGAGAGAGTGGGGCGAGGAAAATGGAAAGCAAGAACAGGTGGAGACAAGAGACGGAAGGAGAAGGAGACAAACACGTGTGCAGAAAGAGAAAAGACAAAAAGAAACCAGTCTGAGCTTGGAGGTTAACTGAAAGTGTAGGTTTAAAAGGAGAGAACTGGAAGGTATCAGAATCCCACAACATGTCAGCGAGGGGGCACTTTTCAATTCAAAATGTTATTTCAACATGACATTCATTTCAGGATTAACTAAAGTAATAAAACCAGGAAATGATGTTGACACATCATCTGTGTTCATGGGTTTCTGCTAGCAGGTACACACACTCTGTCGGGCAGAGGGGTGAAGACTGTTCCTACCACTCAGTGGCCACATTCAGCTGGCACAGGAGCCAGTACAAAGGCTACACCATGTGCTGTCCTCGTTCAGTGTGTATATGAACAGCCTTATACAGGACGGCACCAACGAGCTCGGTGTCTAAGGCCCTGCGTATGTTATGGATCAACCGAGTGGATTTTGGAAGAATGATTTGATCTATGAATAAAAATGGGTTGGCTTCTTTATGTCTAGCAAGTTGTAACCTCTCTGAGCACCTCACACACTCCTTGCTCATACCAACCAATCGGGACAGCAGCAGCATCTGCAGTGGGACAGGAGGTGTGTGAGCTCAGTAACAGCTGGAAGAGGGGCTACCTTGGAGACAGTCCTCCATGGGAACAGTTTGTTGGAGAGGTGAGGGGGCTGGTCCTGCTGGGGGTGTGGCGTGTCGGCGTCCGGCCAATGGTGTTGCTGGGAGAGCCCTGGAAGAGAGGAAGACCAGAAGGAAAGGTGTAACCCTGCTGTCTGATGGTGCTGCTGACCCACACACCCAACTGTGTTTAGCACTGTACGGTAAGAATGGTTTGATATGAGTTTGGCTTCTGTGAGAATTCTGAAGTGTGGAAAAAGAAATACTGTAATTGATGATGGTAACCAAACTTACGATCCTTATATCGACGATTGAACATGTACATAAATGATATTCGTATTGACTTTATTCGTTCAAGCCCTCTTTGTGGTCGTAAGGTCATTATGTTGAAATGTGTAATCTCCAGTGTTTGTATTGTGATTGTGCAAACTTGTTTTTTTCATTGTAATATGTTTGTATTCCTGGCTTCCATCAAATCATACCAGCACCGAGTGTTTGATCTGACTCACCACGCTGCTGCTGGTGTTGCTCGAGTTCTTCAGGTGGTTGTGCAGCAGCTTGGTGGCCCCGTCCTGGAACGTCTTGGGGAGGGCCCCCAGCAGCATGGTGAACTCTGGGGTGTTGAGCTCAAACAGAGCGATGAGCACCACCTGTGCCGCCTGCAGGACGATCAGAACAACGGGTCAGGGCTGAGGACACAGCTGAGGGAGTTCAGATGGCGTCCCTGGTTCCTGAACTACTTTGACCACGTGTTTCTGACAGACCCTTCTCCAGGGGGATCAGGGGCGCTGTTCTGACATAATGATCAACAAGTAGAGGTTCACTTATCATTTACTGTTGTTTGTTGAATGTCAGAACTTGTAGCACGACAGCAATCTGAGGCAAGGGTTCACTTTGATAAAGGTCAAAACTATTCTGAAACCATGGAAACCAACCGTTCAGCTCCTCAGTAGACTCGCATGTGCATTAGCCTGGAGACAGAAAGTGTTAAAGCTGCATTCAGAGGGGAACTAATGAGGTCACTAACTATTCAAGGACACTGTTGATATATCAATGTTGCAACATGCACGTGAGTAGAGATCAAACGTGTAGGGGAGTTTAGAATACACCTTAACATACACCTGTTTAACTGAGCTATTGCTTATTTGAAGTTATTATACTGCTGCTATTTTACCATGGTGTACATATCTGCAATTTCCTTTTTCTTTCTGACTTATTGTGTTATCGATAACGTGCACATACTTAGTCATTTTCTTTATCTGTCAGTCTATTCTCCTCACTGTATCTGCACAACCTGTAATGTGACTCCCCGCTGCGGGACGAAAGGATTCTGATTCTGATTGCTCTTAAAATAAGTTTGAATAGATGAATGACTAACAATCTGATGTGTATATATTTATTTTGTTCCTATTAATTTATGTAGACTTGTCGTATGTTAAAAAAACATATAACACTTGATTTGATTTGATGTTGCTTCGAACCAGAGTAAATAAATGTAATAAAATATGATGTAATCATGGATCACTTTTGAATACTGTTATTGGGTCAATAACGTTTTTCTAACCCGCTTTAGAGTCATATCTTGAGTTTCTCTTGTACATACGTAGCATGTTAACAACATGCAGGTACACGTGTGAAAAAGAGGTTGTTAATGTGAGTCAGGAAAACAAATGTGTAAGGCACACGGAAGAAACAAAACGCATTTCTATCAGTACAACTGACTTGGAAGTCCGTTCACACAAAGCAACAAGCATCTCCTGTCCTAGTAAAAGCATTCCAGGTTAAAGGTCCCGCGCTCCGGCTGTGGGTGCACAGCAGGCGGAATCTATTTGGTGAGTGATCAATCTGCAAGCAGAGTGGATTTGAAGTTGTTACAGCGAAACAGCTGGAGCTTCAATCCTGAGAGTGAGTGACAGGCGCCACACTGGAGCTTCTCTGTCTTTAGGTGGTGGTTAGGCACCGGGCAGGCGATGCATTGCGTGCTTATGGTGTTGTGATTGGCTGCTGGCGGGGCTCTACCTGCTTACACCTGTCTTCCTGGTTGCCCTCAGCAGACAGTAAGGCTGCAGGGCTGGACCTGCCTGCTAGCTCCTCGCTCACCCAGCTATGAAGGGTCTGGGGCACAGTGGGGGCAATATGGGCGTTACAGAAAGACACAGGACCCCCGACCTCACATGTGGATGCAACACTCAACCAATCCTCCCTAGCACTAACCTCTTTGTAGTATGTCAACGAACAACAGCAGTGTCTCAAACAGGATGGCACACAGAGGGAGGACATGTGACACGCGACAGACAGACTGACCGAAGGCCCTCCACACTGAGAACCTTTTATCAAAGTGTACTACTGTGGCTGAACAAACAATCCAGACTGAAGAATTCAAATGATAGCAAGTGTGGAGGTTCACAAGACTCCACTGGCTGTCCGGTGGAAATCTGGATTATAACGCAAACACAGATGATGTATCGTTATAGTCAACTCACAATGCTATTTGTAACCTTGTTACATATGTTTTACTAAACACCTCTAAGCAATTAGTTTTGCATTAAGCTTGCTCACCCACTTTTAATGTTATTAAAATAGTTTAGTATGGCATTACTTCCTATGGAGATTATATATCAAAAATAATTTATGTTGAGGGAAACATAAAAAAAGAAACAACAGATTTGATGTGAGATGTAATCTGTTCGCTTCTCATTCTTCGTAGGCCGGAGCTCAGAGTCCTGCATCGGGTCGGGTACCGCGGGTGACCCGCAGAAAAAGTGATTCGCGGGTGGTATTTTTCCGGGTTTGGTTCTGGGTAAAACAAAGATGATGCGGGTCGGGTCGCGGGTGTTGCATAATAAATATATCAAAATAATGATAATTTAGTTTAATGTTTAAATCCTCAGACCTCTCCCCCGCGGGACCTCGCATAATCATAACCTCTGCAGCGCATCAATCTGCTGAGCGCGCCACATTCGAAATGGCTGAGGTGAAGCTCTCTAGAGGAGAATACAGCATTTTCAATAACACTTCCTCAAGAGTGAAACCCAGCGTCTGGAGGCTTCTGGTTCCTGGAGAAAAGAACCAACATCCCACGCTTTCTGAGACAAATATGCAACTGCGTGTGTTAATAATTGCACGTTTTCACTGCTCATATATGTTAGAGAATATTTCTGTCTTACTCCTAAGATATTTAACCGTTCTGCCTGTTGACATTTATGACGAAGCCTAAGTCTGTTATCTGTCTTAAGGAATGGGAAGTCTCAGCTATTGCTGACATTACCAGTTGTATGACCGGTCAGCTCTCGGTCACAGAGCCAAAGAGGTCAGATAAGTGACTCAGTGCCTCCAGGTGATCACGTATACCTTCCCCCAATGTGGGTTGACTCTCTGTAAACTAGTTAAAGGGTCTACCAGGATGCGAGGCTGATCAGAATTGACTTGACAACCCACCCGTGCAGTCAGAACCTTTTGCTGCTGTGACTTGTGATGTGAATTCTCCGGCCGTATCCTTGTAATAAACTATCAGTGTTTGACATCAAAGCTCCAACTCTCCTCGTGTCTCTCTGAGTCCTGACTCTCCATTGCTGCAGAAGTTTCCCTTACAATATATATGCGGGTTCGGGTCGGATTGCGGATCTTGTGTCGACGGGTCGGGTCGGGTTGCGGAACTAATTGGCAATATGTGCGGGTAGCGAGGCGGGTTCGGTATTGCACGTTGCGGGGGCGGGAGCGGGTCTTGAAAATCAGACCCGTGCAGGACTCTGCCGTAGCTACATCTTCTGGTTTAGAAGGGTTACATTGCACCATGAGGATTAAAGCAACACATATGTCATGTGTCACATGTTGTTTTCACCAAGGAATCAAAAATACATTCATATTCTCTGATAACTCCAGTGTGCTGAACAAATGCTTATGAACTAAATTAGGAACAAAAGGAATTTTCTTTAAAAAAAAATGGGATGAAAATCAAAAACATTATTCTGCAGGAAAAGGTTTGAACAAGCAGAAAGATTTGGACAGTCAGTGCTGGATAACGAGGCCTACCTTCCTGACATCAGAACTTTTGGGTTCAGTGGTCCAGGTGATGATGCGAGAGACGGCCAGGCGCGTCTCACTGGAGTTGACAAAGTCTGTCGGGTCCATCTGCCGGGCCAGGGTGTCGATGTACTTCAGAATGGCCACCTTAACCTGAGGAGACAGCACACCTTCAGTCATGCGTGACAAAAATGTTCCATCAACCACACTCAGCAATCCAAACCAGGTCTGTGAACAGAATGAGGGTTTACCTTCAGGTTCGGGGTCTGAGTCTGATCCACGATGAACCGCATCAGGATGTTAAACTGCTGATCGAATGGGAAGGAATCCCTGACACACACAAAGACATGAGAGGTTACCTTTTCGCTTTCCGATGATGGAACAAGCTCAACAATGAGGTTGATCACTAATTCAGAGGTATAGGGAATCACGTGTCCTTCAACAGATCTCCTTCAAATAGCATGGGAATATATGAAGATATCATGTCACCGTTATTCTGCACAGTATAATCCCGATAATTATCAAACATGCTTAAACGCGCTTATAAAGGCATTACAACATAGTGGAATCACGTGGACTTACATTTGACTTTATTAGTGTTGCATCCCAGATGTTTGATTGTCTTGGTTGTGAAAAACTATCCTACACAGGGTTATAATATAAAGGTAAAGTAATAATAAATAAATAACATTGTGTGAATCCATTATTTTCTACTTTCCTTGATTCCTAAAATATATCTCCATTTTTAAATAACTACTTAATGGTTGTGATGTTGCTGCCAATAATGTATGAACTCTCAACATTCACCACAGAGTCAGTCAGAGAAAACCTTTCACTCTCTCTTTACATTTCTCTAAATCAGTGGTTCCCAACCGGTGTGCCGCGAGCAATGTCCCGGTGTGCCGCGAGCAATGTCCCGGTGTGCCGCGAGCAATGTCCCGGTGTGCCGTAGAATCTTTTTGTTTTACGTTCCAAATGTTTTTTGGAACCAACTTCACTTCATGTATTACATGTACAATGGAGTTGAAAAGCTAATAAAACATATATATTGCTCAGATTTAGAAATATGAAATTGAATATAGCCTCATACTGACTGCTTCAATTCTCATGACCTACGTCAGCCGTCATTGTTTACGGCGTGCAGACTGCAGAGCAGCTTTTTATCCTCGCGCCAAAGCATTACAAGAGTAATGAGAGAGAGAGTGCTGGAGCAGAGGTTTGAGTCATATTTCCCTCCGATGAATGAAGACTTCGATCGGCTCCGGGAGCCGTTTAATCCTCTCTCCTTAATATCAGCCACGAACAGCAGAGCGCAGGATGAACTCGCAGAGCTATAGGACCGCTGCCTGAAACTGGAGCACGGTGAACTACGTCTGGATATCTTTGGGCTGCTTGTGGGACACGAGTATCATCCCTCTCAGAGTGCCATCAACGTGCTTTTACAGTTTCCAACCTCCGACTCGTGCGAGCTGGCGTTTTCCTCACTCATATGTCCAAAACAAGACCCGCACCCGGCTGTCAGTGGAACAGGACCTCCGCGTGGTACAGGACCTCCGCGTGCTACAGGACCTCCGCGTGGTACAGGACCTCCGCGTGCTACAGGACCTCCGCGTGCTACAGGACCTCCGCGTGGTACAGGACCTCCGCGTGGTACAGGACCTCCGCGTGGTACAGGACCTCCGCGTGCTACAGGGACCTCCGCGTGCTACGGGACCTCCGCGTGCTACAGGGACCTCCGCGTGCTACGGGACCTCCGCGTGCTACGGGACCTCCGCGTGGTACGGGACCTCCGCGTGGTACGGGACCTCCGCGTGCTACAGGGACCTCCGCGTGCTACAGGACCTCCGCGTGCTACAGGACCTCCGCGTGGTACAGGACCTCCGCGTGGTACAGGACCTCCACGTGCTACAGGACCTCCGCGTGCTACAGGACCTCCGCGTGGCGCTGTCCACTAAAGAAAGGTTGGGAACCACTGCTCTAAATAGATGCTTGGACAAATAATTTCAAGCCCCTTTTCAGTGTAAAAGAACGTTTGCTGAGCCCCCCTGTGACCCGGACAGTGTGAACTGGTTAAAGACCTTGTGATATCCAGGGCCTTCTGGACTTTGGCCTGCACGGAGCCCAGCAGGTCGGCCCCCATCTTCTTCAGCAGCTGGGTGAGCAGCACAAAGAGCCAGTCCTGCAGGTCCTCCCTGTGCACCAGGACGAAGTCCACCAGGGTCTCCAGGAACATGCTGAACACCTGAGCACACATGCACACTCATTACTGATGGTTTATAGGACGAACCTGCTCATGTTCAGACGGTACATGCCGGCAGTGATATGGATAGAAAACACACTTACTCTCTGTTGTTAAATCCACAGCAAGGCAGGCCATGCAACAAGAGACACTGATTAGTTCAACAGGCAGGCTCCATCGCTGTATCTTAGACACCATGCCTTGCCATCTAGTTGCGCTTCAGTTTGTGTAGTCGTATTCTTTACCTTGCTGTGTGGGTCTGCGAACATCCTTGTGAAGATCTCACAAAGTCTCTTCAGCTCCACTCGGCTGCAAGCGACAGAAGAAACCATCAGGGCAGGGTTCACATCTTTGTTTGGTCTTGAACAACACTTATAAGCACGTCTTCTTCTCAATTGGCTTATATTAAGTGTCACTAATTATGCTCTTTACTTATTCTGTCATTTATTTGATACTTGCTTTTTTTTTAATATATTTCTATATACAGTTTATACACAGTATGTTCACGCAATGCCTGTAATATTATAAAGAGACAAGAGACACTGGACATTTATGTCACGATATATTTTGGTCCAGTTTAGTCAAAAAGAATTATACTTTATACTTTATATACTTTATACTTTTATACTTTATATGGCCTTCATTAGATTTATTTTCAACCCACTCAAATGTTTTGCTATATTTGATGTAATTATACTTTGTCTAAACATCTGCGTTTGTGCATATGTCGACATGTGTATAGTTGTGTATTTACTGTGTAACATCACTGACGGTCCAAACAGTCCAGTCTAACTTCTCTCTTGGCTGTTCACTCAACCCACAGTATGTGAGCTGGATATAGCACCAAAGCTCATATGTGCCCTCTGAGCCCAGCCCACCTGAGTATCCTCTGGCTTTTGAAGAGGTTCTGCAGGCCCACCAGGCCCTCCTTCCTCTCGGACCAGTTGGAGCTGGCGCAGTGGTTCAGGACTTCGGCCACGTCCTCCGTCTGCCGCAGGTAGTGAGGGATCCCTCCGTTCCTGGAGCTGTACGAGCGCTCCGAGCAGGCGCTGGACGCGTCGCTGTTGGCGTCGTCGTCAGAGTATATCCCCGGGGATTCGTACCTGCGCCTCATCGGCTTCCTCTGCGGGCGAAGAAGATGGTGATGGACATGTGACACAGTTTGATTCCTAGCTGTTAACAAGGCTCTGCAGGAGGTGTTCTGGTGTCAGGGAGACACTCAGTACATTTCATCTTTTATTCTCTGGGTTTGATTTATCCGTTTCAGAGGGAATTCAGTACACAATTGTGATATGTATGTTCTGTAAATACGTATTAGGGCCATACTATGCTAAATAGTAGAGTAGATACAGGGAGCGAGGGAAGGGGTAATACTTCAGTAAAAAAGTGTAGAATTTCAAAGATAAAAGACAACAAATGGGAATAATCTATGTGGTGATCATTCATTAATATGCAAGAGATTTCTTTTATTCTGAGAGAATAGTCACAAATTAAAACATTGAAACAGCCAAGGAACCGCATGGCTTCAAAAGCGGTGGTGAGATAAGGTTGTGAAGACCTCCAGGATCCTTGGCAACAAAACAAATGTCTTCACATATCATTGACATCTTTTCTCTCTTATCATTCTACGACTTCAATCTCAGAATATAAATATTAATTACCCCTCTCTCTCGGCTCCTAGTCATCTTTGTTAGTGTTCTGTAAAGGCTCCAATACGCGTCGTAAATTCCTCAGTTGAAAATGAAATTCACTTTTGATTTGTGTTGATGAAATATGAACATCCAAGCCAGTAAAGCAGAGCGACAATAAAGCACAAATGAATAGAATAGTAATGACACAGCAAACACTAGAGCTTAGTTAATATCATGGACTTCATACAAACTAAAACAAGTATATGAAGAAGGTACCAACGCTATTAGTTACAGCGCATAATATTACAACGTGAACAAAGCAAGCGGCATCACTGTTTTCTGAACTGGATTAGTGCGGGACAGCAGGAATACACACAGTATGTAAAGTGCCATCTACCTTATTCCTGGAGTCTCCTAGCAACTGAAATGGTAACAAACAACCAAGAGGGAAAGATGAGAGAGGGGAGCTTTAGAGATGGAACACACAACAAGTACACAACACATTTCACTGGTGTGTGTGTGTGTGTGTGTGTGTGTGTGTGTGTGTGTGTGTGTGTGTGTGTGTGTGTGTGTGTGTGTGAGAGGCTGGAACCTTGCAGATAGATACAGACATCAGTGTAAGACCAATAATACAGCAATACTTCTGTCTCAGAGGCTTTATTAAAACTCTCAAAGTTAATATGTGTGTACGGCTGTGTGGGGCTGCACTAAGGAACTGTTCCCCCTCATGATGAGAGTCGCCCCCGGTAGTCTTGTATCACAGGGGTTCCAGTCTGACCATATTACCTTAATTAATCAGACTGGTCACGAGGCCTAAAACGTATTCATTTAACGTCTTGATATGTATATTATTTCCGTCAGCGATCCAGGGCTGTATTTAACAAAAGTTACTAGTTATATACTTAATCATGATTCATAGATCGTGACCTGGATCAAATGATTGGCTGAATATGTAAGGATTGAAAAAATGAAGCTGAAAAAGTGAAGTTTTTGATACAAAAAAGAATCACTTATAATATTGTAATATGAGCCGATGAGCTTCCAGGCTCCCGAAGCTACACGCGTGACGTGGCTGACTGAACTTTATATTTACTCAGATTTAAGACAAACTTTGGACACGGTTAACTAATGATATAAAGACAAAGTTGCATGAACCCTTGCCTGGTGTTTGCTTCAAAAACAATCACATGTCAATAACAACATGAGTATTAGGCAGCAGCAGCAGCAGCAGCAGCTTACCAGAGCATCGGCCACCGCTGCCTCCACCTCTGTGCCGGTGTTCAGGACCCTCATGGCGTTCACAGAGGCAGAGATCCTGGCTTGGTGGATCAAACCATATCGGTCTACACGGGGGGGGAGGAGAGAGAGAGTAAGTCAATCGTAGCTATAAAAGCAACTTACCTGCACGGGTTCTTTGGCGGGTCACAACACAAAGAGCAATGCACTGCAGATGAATGAGCTCGAAAGGAAAATATTCTCTAATAAAAGAAGGAAGAAAATAAAAACTAAAACAGGGTGACCGAGCCCACCAAAGAGGAATGTCAAGAATGAAAGCAACAGAGCACAACTGAGCAGTTCCACGAGAAGGGGCAAATAAGAAAAAGTGAAGCTCGCTGGGTCAGCATCTAAAATGCTGGAGATCCACAGAGATCCCAGCTGTGATGAGGACAATGAGGCGAAGCAGATGAAAACCTAACGTTTCTCTTTCCATGCTAAACAGAAACAGCTGGCCTTCCTTACCTTTCCTGTATGCTACGTGCAATGCTCAAACACACTCTAAAGTCAAAGGGTGCTGGATGCGTCAGGGCACATCACTGAACATAGACACGGAGGCATGCTGGTTCAGTGGGCCTCTAGGAGGGAACCTGGGAGGTCTGAGAGGGGACTGGGGGGTCGGGGGTTCTGGGCATGCAGGTCACCTGACTGGCTGTGGGGGTCGGCTGTGGAGAGAGCGCTGGTTGAGCGGGAGTGACGTCGGGAGGCTGCAGGAGAGGTGGGCAACATTTGGGCGGGGGGGTTAGTGACACACACTACAGGCTTAAAGGTCCCATGTCGTGCTTTTCCGGTTCTGACCCGTCCCCTTGAGTTCTGAAGGTTCTGCATGTGAACGGCCTGCAGAGTCACAGACCCTCAAAGTGCACCCTAAAGCGAGTAAAACTCTAACACAGAGAACACCTGTCTGCTGCCCCAGAACGCCTCGTTGGACATTTCTCTTTTTCCATTGTGTTCTTCCGGGTACAGTGACGTATTCCAGGTACAGTGACGTATTCCAGGTACAGTGACGTATTTCAGGTACAGTGACGTATTTCAGGTACAGTGACGTATTCCAGTACAGTGACGTATTTCAGGTACAGTGACGTATTTCAGGTACAGTGACGTAACGGCTCCGCAGATTGGTCCAAATTGACCAATCTGCGGAGCTCACATGGGGGGGGGGCAGGAGCTGCAACAAGCCGTGTAGGCCAGAGAGTGAATACACATCTATACAGAGAGGCTGTGAGAAACCAATGAGAGTTTGGAACAGTGAACAATGTACATGTATTCTAGTCGAGCTCAACACTGGAGTTATGATGAGTAGAGATGGCCGTGACACGGGACCTTTAACACCGGCCTCTGAAGGTCAGTCTCAGCAGCAGCTGAGAGGCAATGGATTACTTGGTGAAAAGAAAGTATAGGCAGGTGATTTTCCCTGTCTTTAGACAGGATCTATTTTCTGGGACCACTCATTGTGAGCCAAAGGGACTGAAGAGCCCGCACTACCCCGCACTGATGCTTACATTTCTCCATGTGCTCTTAACACACGCTTCATATATTTAAGTTAGCAGCTTAGAAACACAACTGAACTGTGTTTACATGTGTTTAACATATCAATGTGACATCAGGAATGACTTCAGATCAATTTAGAACATGGGATAGTAGTGCGCCCTCTTGTGTGTGAAATGTGTATTACAACAACAAACACGAGGGATCTAAAGCACATCTGTTTTATATCATTATAACTTAGACAGTTTATAGTGGCAAAATAAAGTTGTTTGTTTTAGGTCAGAGCTTCTTTTATTTCGCCTCATCCACAGGTGTGTTATATTTAATTTGGAATCTTAATGAATTGGACAGAATGTGACTTGTTTTCAACCTGAAATGAGTGCTGTTGTTTTGGTATGACAGAGTATTAAAGGAGATGAATGATAACCCCTAATCTTTCAAACAGGATCACTGCTGGCTTAAACACCCTTTTGTATAAATGTAGAACTGATTATTTTGAGGCCTTAACAGAGATGTGGGGGAAAGGGTCCTTCTCCATGTGTTGCTATTGGATACACAGTTAGGTAGAGAAGGAGGCAGCCCATTACTCGTCATAACCCACACCAGCCTTGTATTCTTCACGTTGTAAAGCGATGCTAAAGACAGTCCTTAATCTGATGCACCACAGAGATACAGTTAACATGTGGTCCTGCAACAGACATCTGTACTGAAATGAAGACCACCAGCCTAGTGGTGTGTTATGACATCATTTCCCAGAATGCAACAGCACAATAACTATGAGCTGCCGTAGCGGGCATTGTTTGCATGGGCACAATCAGCTCCTGAATGATCATTATCGCTCGCTGTTTATCTCCGTCCAGCTTTCACCTTCCTCAGTCTTTCAAGACGGCACTTGAATCACAACATGTTCACAGATTCCTTCAGACGTAATTCACAAACACAGATCCAGCTCAGAACCATTCAGAACCACAGAAGGGAGATTCCACGATGGTACTTTGTCGTGTGTACCATGATTCAAAGTGCGACAGAGAGAGAACATCCTCTGGTGATGTCTCTCCTAAGTGTCTTCTCTCCTGTCGGTCAGGGTTCTTTCCCTTAGTTCCTAAGTTCTCTCTCTGTTGTCAGTATCATGTGTTTGCTGTTGCAATGCTCATGTTGGCAAAAGGAAAAGGAAACAACAACATGTTCTGAATGACTAACGCATTCATGTCTTCTGAGTGCATCGAGAAGTTAACATTTCACAGATTGTGCCTATTAAAAAGAAAAGAAAAAGTCAAACAGAAATCTGACACCACACTTCCCCCCCACCTACGATGTCTTCAGCGATGTGAAGAGGAAACAATGTGGACACTTATTAATAGATCATCCTGCCAAACTCCTTTTTGTAAGTGCAGGACAGAAAACTATTCAGATCAGAATTTCAAAATGGATCACCAGAATTGCATTTCCCCCTCGGCTCTCAAAGCTTCCAGTACATTCAACTTCTCTAAACCCAGGAAGACATGATTAGTGCATGCGCAGATAGATCCAGGCAGACACAGGAAGCATGCTACAGATGACACCACAGGAAAAGACACAGCTTGTGTGAGCATCTGGGAAGACTCTCCAGTCGGGACCCTCACTGGGAAGGGGGTCCATGAGCTGAGCGGTACTCACCCAGAGGAGTGAAGCCCCGAGCAGGGCTGGTGTCGCGGCTGCTCTCGCGACTGGTGTCACGACTGCAGCCCTGACTCATGCTGGGGCGCGGGATGCGGCTCCGGGCTAGCGTGCGGTAGGGAAGAGCGGCAGGAAGAAGAGCTTTACCACACAGGCTGGCTGTCAACAACAAGTTAGGTGGGGAGGTCAGTGCATTCATGAGGGAGACAGATGTGAGGAGCAGAAGAGGAGGAGGAGAAGCCCTGCAGACTGCTCTCTACCTCTCTAAAGAGGTTTGACAACCTGTCATGGCATGAGTACTTTGAAAACCTATTGACAGTGTGAAGTTAAGAAGTGACTCTGTCTTGGTAAGGTTTGTATACACACTGCTGTCTAAGGGGACGTGTGCTGTTAAACACCGTTCTTTCTTTCTGACGTGGCTTGAATACTAGCCAACTAACACAACGACTACATGTCACATTTGTGTCATCAAAAATAGCTTTATATATCAACATGGGGGTTTCCATGGTGCTGCGGAAACTATCAAGCAATACCGCTGAAGAGAGGGAGGTGTACAAACTCAGAAATCAGGCCAATTTAGCATTTCGCCCTGAATGCAAATGCGACAGGATCATAAAGACATACTTTAGGATATGAGAAT
Source organism: Champsocephalus esox (assembly GCA_036324585.1). NCBI lineage: Eukaryota > Metazoa > Chordata > Actinopteri > Perciformes > Channichthyidae > Champsocephalus > Champsocephalus esox. Next base: position 39,907,984 of record CM070482.1, read on the forward strand.
ATACTCTGCAAGCCTTATGACCATCACTATTTGAACATCCTATGTGAACTAATGCACACTCAGAGCGGTCACTGAACAGACGTCCTCCAGGGGCTCTGGTATAAAGGAGGACACAAAGGGTGTGGACAGATAAGAAGCAGAGGAAGGAAAGGAAGTGAAAGTGAAGACAGGGAGAGGAACAGAGTCAGTGCCAGGATGCTGGTGAGTGAGCAGGTCAAACAGCAGACTGCTAGTACGGGTTAGACTGGACTCCACAGAGCAACTCCAGCTTCTGTTACCGGCTGGCGAGGACTCCAGAAATGAGAAACAAACACTGGTCAAAACAAACCTGTAAACATTAAATAACCACTACCAAAGTGAAGGAACCTCACTTAATAGGGAATATTCAACCTTTGGGCAAAAGAAACATGTTTTCATGACAAACACTACATCACCCACAAGCCCCACTGCCTCTCAACCAATCACACACCAGAATAGATCTGTGAGGAATGTGCAGCTGAAAAGTAACTCTGCATGACGAGAACAGAGCAGACATTGCTGTCTCTGTCATCTGCCTTATCGTCAGTGCAAATAACAGCCCACAATGCTTTGTGGTGGACGGAAGCAGTCAGAGCCTCAGTGTCTGACTGGTGCAAGGTTTCAAAGGACAAAGCAACACAAGGTTGTCTCTGCATCAGGAATATTTCGTTTTTCCTAAGAGAGAGTGATAAAACGTTCTTTTTACCGAGCAAGACCAGTGTGTGGAGAAACAATGGGTATGCCCGTTGTCTCGCCCTAGCTTTATCTCCTAGTTCTGTCTTACAAATGCAAGCCACAGTAAATAACCTCTCTAGACTTTGACCCATTAGACGTCACTGAAGACTTGTGTGCTTGGTGCCGTCCTCACCGAGGCCCAGGCGGGTGGGGCTGGTGTCCCGGCTGCAGCCCTGGCTGCGGGGGACGCGGCTGCGCTTGTCAGCAGGCGTGGTGGAGACCGACACGGAGACCCGAGGGACCCGCCCGTAGCTGCCGTGGCCCAGCAGCTTCCCCGGGGAGCTGGAGCGACTGCCGGCTGTGGGAGAAAGACGAGCCGGGTTACATAGCATCCAGGGCTGAGCGAGAGGAGGAAGGAGGTCACACCTTCAACAACATGCTCAGCTTCATCTCCAGCTCAAGCCCTGTGGAAGCAGACCAGATGCTTGGCCCACATAGTACAGTGTCTTCTCCTATATGTATTCTTCTCAGTGTGGAGTCTTAACCTATGGCATGGATTCAGACGGAGTATTTGTAGCGACAACACGACAGTTGGATGCAAACAGAACACACGGGGAGGGGGGAGGAACCACGTGTAACTCTGCTGTGGGGAGACGGTTACGGTGGAACAACTTCAAGAGTGAAAACAAACAATACAAAGACAACAACATGGCAAACATGTCCGACTCCATACAGCGCTCAAGCTGTGGGGGAAGGTTATCAGAACTGTGGATGTGAGGAGACATCGGCATGCTGCTACCCGACACGGTGACACAAAGGTAAACAGTGATGACAATGGACGGGCATGCAACGTTCTAAGAAGGAGGTGCTTTGTGATGAGCTCCTGAATTGTGATTGGATGAAGCTGAGGCCTTACCATTGATGGGATTGGCTGATCTGGATCCTGGGTGATGGAGGCAATAGGCAGGATAGGGCGGAGAACGGTCAGAATGAGACAGAAGGGGTTATGTTTATTGACTTTACCCAGCATGCACTCTGGGTTGTTAGCATGTTAGCGGTGACCTGATTAACAGCAGAAGCCCTGAGTGGCAAGCGAGAATAAAAAAACGATGGTCTAAGTGTGGTCTCGAATGTTTCCCCTCCTGTGTGTGTTGTGTCTGCCTGCCTGAGGCGGGGTCTGTGGTTCACACGAGCTGGATACTTTTCCACCTTTTGATTCGTGACAAAAACCTGTCAGTAACTGCCTTGAATATCTGAAGCTTCTTTGCTAACAAGTGGCTCCATGAGACGACTAAACATGGCCACGCCAAACACAAGTGCACCTTTATCTGAGAGGTGGTGATGTGCAGCCACGCGGCCGTGGTGGAGTTTGTTTTAGCCATACTTACTTCTGGCGATTGCATGTACTAAATCAAAAGTCATGGAAGTGGTGTTAATATGTGGAGATGATCCTGCTGAACAACACGTGTAAGTATCATTCACGTTTGTTTATACAATGCAGACTTCTGGGGTCGTCCTACAAAAACATTCATCATCGCAAAACCTGTCTGTTAACTGTTCTGAAGTCATAAGCAGAGAAAACAATTACATCAGACATTCGGACCCCCCCCCACATGTTCTCACTTGCCTCTCAGGGTTTGTTTAGCCCACTGACAGATCACAAGGATACGTAGATGCCAACATACTGGGAATGCAGGTAGGCATACTTCCACAAATACAAACAGGAAGTGGTTTCAAGATCAAATAACACACATACAAGAAACAGCAACACGTCTAGTATGATCTCAATGCAGACGAGATCATACGCAGACATGAGAGTGGCAGACTGTAAGTAGTGGCACAAGCATAGCTGTGTACGGCTGAACGTGTGGACTGTTAGTAGTCTGTTACATCTCCAGCCTGTGTGGGGTGTATATACGTACGCTGGGACTGGGACACGATTTTGGCTCGGCTGCGCCCCCTACTGTCCACCACTGAGGGGCTGCCCCCCCCCGTACTGCCCGAGCTCTGCCTCCTGGTACGGACTCGACCTGGGCGACAAGGGAGAGAAGGGAGGCAGTTTAGTACACATGACGTTCACCACGACGCTGGACAGAGATGCTGGAGAGGGACAGGTCTGGGAGACAGGATGAAGAAGACCTGGATGAGGGGAAAAGCCCCCCTGAAACACACAGCAGGGAAACAGACACACCTGGCTCTCTTAGTTTGCAAATCATTCTCAGCGTGCGTTTTAACCTGCAACCAAAGTGCATGATGGGTGGGGTAATCACTGGGCCCATGAGCACCGTGGTTACTGAGCACCAGGAGAGCACGTACGTGACATTATCCCACGTGTGTGCCTCAAACGCACAGTGAGAAATATTGGCAAACCTTTTGGACTCTGGTGTGGTGAAGGACAGACACACATTGAACATCCTTTTCATCTGCCGATATATATATGATTACAAAAACCTGCAAACATGAACAAAACTGGGACATCTTTACTTCTAATAATGAGTGGAAAGAATGTAGTTCTGGAAGTTTAGCTCGGAGAGATCATCTGTCCACTTCAAATCAAGAATGTGCTGAACATGTGCTGCTAACAGCAAGGCTAGCAAAGCCAAGGCTAGATCCACTACCTTTCACAAAAGCTTGATCGTCCAGTCAGACGTCTGGGAAGATAACTCAATGTGTTTGAATACACTTTCATGCATTTAAAGATGCAGAAAGTCATCTTTACAAATACAGGTGTATTTAGTTTGGACATGGGGAACTCGATACCATGGTTACACCACACTGACCATTAAAGGGCAGAACATACTGTGTCGTGGATATGCAGAGTCCAGGACTCAAGGAAAAACGGACCAACTTAAAATGTAGAACCCAGTTGTTGTGCTTCCATACTTATTGGGGTCCTTTCTGCTTTCCAGGACAGGGAAACAAAACGTATTATACTTAATGTGGAGATACAACTCTCTTTATTTAGGGATCTCATTGAGTGCAATAATATCCTCCACTTTACGAGGATGTACCAAACCGAGAGCTGCAGGCAGGAGTCGCCAAGTGTCTTAAAGTCACTGGGTTTGTAAATGGCCCTTTGGTAGGATGCCAGACATAAGGTGTTTGGTTAACCCAAGCTTGAGAGATGTTCTAAAGCATCTCAGTTATTACTCCACTTGTTCTTTTGAAGTGTTAACCAGTCTTTCATTTCATTTGCGGCATAATTGAGCCATAGCCTTTTCCCTCCAGTAAGCAGTGACGAGCTTCTTTTGTTCAGGTCTTAAACATGGCCGTCAGCTGATTAGACTTGTGTGTGACTGATGAAAGGGGAAAGCATCTGTCGTGTGAAACCTTACATGATATCACAAAACAGATGCTATGTTCCCGTCATGCCACTAAGTTTAAACATCAGAACAGTCCACCACCTGTTCAGATTTTTGAGGACACTCAAAACTAAGGACAGTCAAAGTATTTGCTAGGATTAAACATGTGGTGATGAAACCTTGCAACGCGTTACAGTGGAACATCAATTTCTGTGAAGTAAAAGACATCAATAAAGAAAAAACGCAGCAGCTGTATGAATCAGTCACGCTGGACCTGATCGCTGTGTGAGTAACAGGGTGGATGGATACACTTGTTAGGGTTACAGTGAGGAAGAGGAAGTCCATGCAGACAGTCCATGCAGTTCCACATAACTGACCACCACTGGGGGGTAAAGAGAGGGAAAGAGGGCGCAGATGAGGAGAGACAGGATGTAGACATGGAGCCTGTGACAGCTTACAAAAAGACACACCTTCACCTTCTGGTTCTCTCACACACACACACACACACACACACACACACACACACACACACACACACACACACACACACACACACATGTCTTACCATCGATTTTACCAGGAGTGCCATCTTTTGGGTTTTTAAGAAAGGCGGTGCAGCAGCGAGTGGGAGGAGAGGTGTACAGGAAGACGTTAGTAGCAATTAAAGCAGGAGTGAGTGGGGGACCAGGGGGCCTCATCATCATTAGCAACAGCCATTATCTGTCTACTGGGACTCGAGAAGAACAGGTTAGGGGAGAAGTTTGTGCGTGGCCAACAGAATTACAGTGCATGTCATATATTGGTGGGGGATGGCGTGAACTTTAGCCATTAGCTTAAAAACATCCTTAAAAAGTGTCCGGGGTTTAATCGCACTGGGAGGCCACTCAGCCTCATCACATTAGAAGTGTCAGTGTAGGATTTAAACAGTTCCTGCTGACAGAACAGGCTAATGACAGCCTCAGCACTAATTTATAACTCCAGTCAGGCCCATAAAAGCCAGTGACTGCAGGAGAAAGTGTTTTAATTAATGCTGTCAAAATTATCGCGGTAACGGCGGTAATTTTTTTAATTAATTGCATTAAAATATTTAACGCATTTAACGCATGTGCAGAATGTCCCGCCCCATACATCCCACCAGTGGCAGCGCCAGGGTATGGCTGGGTAGGCTACACCCATACCAAGAAATGGCTTAGCCCCACCATGAAAAATGATGTTAAAGTAAGCAAAATAAAGTCTGCCAACTCGCGCGGAGTAAATTGCACAGACAGCAGTTAGTAAGATTGATTTCAGTAGCCACTTGTCTGGAAATACCGAAGACCAGAAACGGTTTTGAAAACTTTTGTCACCTAGTGATCGTCTTCTCAATAGAACATCTTTGATAATGTCTTCTGGCCAATCATAATCAAGATAACGGCATGGTGTTGTTGCTGGAAGTCCCGTGGAGAATACTTTTGCTGTAGTACAGGGGCGCACATAACTGGTACGCAGGTTATGTGCGTAATCTGAAATGCGTACCGTCACTTGTGTCACAAAGCGCATTTGCGTACCGACGTACTTGTGAAGCTTTTCCAGAAGGCGGTTCGATCACCGGACGACAGAGTCGGTCTCCGTGTGCACAGACAGGGCTGCTGTTAACGTCGGTCTGTACAACGGAACTGTGCCAAAACTACGCCAACCGGCTGCGGAGGGAGAACTGCGCTAAAACAGCTGATCACAACGTTCACACTCCGTGGTCACGAAGTACTCCACTAGGACTTTCCTGAAGTACTCCCCCGTTGATAGAAATGAACACGTAATGAATTAAGACCCCACGGTTTGATGATTGATAGGTGCTCTCTTTCATTTTGACACACAGAAAAATGTTACAATAAACATGTTAAATGGATATATCCGCCTTCTTTCATTTATCTTTCCATTCCCACACCAATATACAGAAATGGCATATTTTGGACATAGTTCGAATAGTGATTAATCATGATTAATTAATTTTTAAGCTGTGATTAATCTGATTAAAAATTGTAATCGTTTGACAGCCCTAGTTTGAATATCTCATGATGATGGGAGACTTTGAGAATTGCTTGAGTCTTCCTCCATAAAAAAACATGGTTAAGTAAAATACTGCTTTGAGAGAGGCTTTTTGTGAGGACGGTTCTACATAGGCCTATGCAACATTGCAGTTTTTATTTAGACCTTCCTGTTTTCCTCCTAAATGTTATTATTTCGGAATATGGGGTTATTTATGGCGCATTTCCACTGCAGGGCCTCGCACTCTTAGTACGGTATAGTTAGGCCTTGGTAGGCCAGGCTCACTTTATGCTGTGTTTCCATTACAGTTTAGGAACTGGGGTAGTAACTATAGTAACGCAGTGTAGGCGGAGCCGTGACGTCATCTTCAATGCGAAACACTAAACCAACATCAGCCGAGCCGTTAGCTGTTAGCCCTCAGAGCTCACAGCTCCTCATATCTGTTCAGAAACTGGACAAAAGTTAAACAAGTACAGACCACTGACTGTCTGTGTCATGACGAATACAGTCGCTGGTTTATTTATATCTGTAGGCCGTTGTTGTGAGTGTGGACGGTCGGAGCATATATAACGTTAGCTTAGCCGATCTCCATTCAGAAAACACGCATTTTAAAAGGTGTTTTCGCCTGCCGTCTGTCTGCAGACTTGTCAAAGCATTAATTCATGGTTTTTACTAACCGGTATCAGTATGTTGTTACTTCGGCATCATTTTGAAAACGTGTATTACAATTAAATCACGTTTTGTTGTAGTTGCCAGCGATTCTCTCACTAGTTTAGCATACTCAGCCCGGATGTTGGTCCGGAAAGAACCTCGATTTTGGAGAGCCAGAAAACTGTGACAAAGTACCCGCTAGCCGGATCTACGCCTAGTGGAAACGCAACCAAAAACGGGCCGGGCACGGCACGCTTAAACCACGCTGTTGTGGAAATGCGGCATCATGGCGCATTTGAAACTTGTGGTAAGTTGCAGTTGACGGGACACAAAGGTGAAATGAATAAAAGTCAGCTAAACAGTAGCTTTTTTAATTCCTGTTCTTCTTACGTTATCTCAACTCTGTTGTATTCAGAATCCAGCATGTGAAGAGTTTTGCTGAATGACAGAGTTATTTCTTGCTGCCTAGTTTTTTGTTTGTTAGTGTTTCTGTTTTGAGAAGTTAAGAGGAAGGTGAGTGATGGATTACCTAATGAGGCGTAGGACCCGGGGGGGAGGGCCGCTGCAGAACTGAAGGGCGAGGAGGTGGGTACGGTGGACAGACGGGACTTTGAGCTGGAGGCGGCGTTGACGTCGATGTCACTACGGGAACGCTGGAGAGACCCTGATGAAGGAGACACCCTGCTGCCCACCAGCTTACCTACAACAGCACACATGAGGACGCATATCACTGAGGCTGTTTAAGCATCCTGCATCACTTACATATACTTCTTAGTGTTCTACTTTTACTGCCACCACAGAGCAACCCAGGAGGAGTTTCTGAGCCATCTGCTACGAGACTGTCGAACAACAACTGTGACAGCAGTCTGGAACCTGAAGCCCGACGGGTTGTGTTTTCTCACCAAGCACAGACCACACGTCTCGCCTCTGCATTTGCATACCAAGTCAATACAAACACATATAGATGAGTGCATATGTATCTATTCACATAAACCTATTCATGCCTAATTAAGCACATTGTTTGAGAGTTGAGAGAGCTACAACGATCTGATATCGATTCATAAAACAAGCCATTTAAATGGTGTTTGCTTGTCTTCTTAAGACCAGGCTCAACAAACCACACATTCAGACTTTTATAAATCAGCTTCAGGATATTTTAGCTTTCTTTTGATCCCTCAAAGATTATTATTTTTCCAAATTGGATTCATACAGCATTGGTGAATAGAATAATTCAGCTCTGCAAATAACCAGGAATGATGCTGCCGTCTGCCTCGGGGTGAATAAAGGTGCAAGGTCTTGATCTATTATCTATACCAACGTAAGCACACTGGAGCCTAACTCTTCCAGTGTGCTTGTTACTTCAGAGGAAACCCCACCCCAACGGATAGAAAGTCAGGAGGTGTCTCACTCCTTGTCATGCTCCCTCCAATGACACTCTTCACAGACAGCGGCCGGCTGAAAAACAAAAACATTGACACTAATTAGACATTATGTAGATCATATTCTAATCTAATGAGCAGTTGACAACAGGTATAGCACAAGAACCATTCATATGAGGTATGAATGTGAAATGTATGGATTGAAAACATATAGAAACAAAGTTAAGACATTTGAAAAGATTATCCTGTCAGGAACAATGTTTACCTGTCAAAGAAATCTATTCAGATCAAACTGAGAAACCAGATCACCAGAAATATGTGTTTTATAATTTGCCTCACAGGTCTTCCACGAGGGAACTTTTTATACACATAATTATGATAAGCGGGTCATGTCCAACGGTGTCAAACGTTAGCTTTACACACACACTGATGAACACACACCTGCAGTCCTGATGGATTGCGTATAATGTCATTAGTCAACACGCTCCAAAGGGAGTCGATAAACGGTGTAAATGACAACAATCGATCCACGAGTGTGTGTGCATGTTGCTGGGTCTGCAGCCCGTCCGATAATGATTACCGTACTTTTCGGACTATAAGCCGCGACTTTTCCCCCCATTTTTGTGTACAGCTAACGGCCACTAGGGAACCTCCTACATCTATGGGTTTTACAGGTACAATTATCCACCTTTAACTCTATGGGCTCTAGGACCAGTCCGCGCCCGCTACCTCTAAGCGGCGGGCTCCAGCAGGAGAAGCTGGAGGCCGGAAAAGAGTGAGACAGGTCGCGCGCCAAAGTGAAAGTGGAACGGAGAGACAGAACGAGAGCGAGACAGACGGACAGTTTAGCTGCTGCGGCTCATATGCAGGTGCGCTTTATAGTCCGGAGAGTACGGTACCCATGTCTCACAGACATATTCAATAAAACAGAGTAGCATTAATCCATTCCTCCAATCAATTACAGAAAATAGATGCAAAGGTCCAGAATATAGGAACAGGTGGACAGAGATATGGAAACATGGTGGAACAGAGAGGGCCGATGGAACACAGGGGACAGGGAGGGGGAGTAAGAGAGCGTCACAGTTCTTACTTCAGACTCTCCTGGGAGGAGGAGGACGAGCGGTCAGACTGCGGCAGGGACACGATGCTGTCAGAGCCCTTCAGGTGGGACTGCAGGGCCTTCTGATAGGGCGACTCCAGCGCCTGGAACAGGTGCTCCGCCTCCCGGCTGTAGTGACCATGGAAACCCCAGTAGCATCTACAGGTGAGGGCGAGGGGAGGAAGAAGAAGGCAGATTTTAACAGGGAAAGTGTACCCAAAATAAAAAGACACTTCCTCTGTATTGCTTCATCTATCCACATGCTTTGGTGTGAGATGCTGAGTATTGGTGAGATGGTCTTCCTCTTTCATAGAATACACCAAGAAGCGCATGTGGTGATCAAAACAGAATACATTCCAATAGATCATGACCCAGTTACTGAAGATAACCCACAAGCTTTGTTCAGAGCAGTTTCATGTTTCTCTGGTGGACGCACGCCTCCCTTTGTGGTGTTAGAGTTGTGTGGAATAGTTGAGTATAAATAAAGTAGTTCCTGCTCATATCATCTCGAGCAACCTGGTCATGATTCCTAAAAAAAACCACTCCTGTTGTTCAAATATACTTTGTGTGGCTTTGAGCCTCACAATCTGGGTGCCATGAAGAACCAGGATTCCTTTCTTCGTCCCAGTGGGGAAATGCAGTGTTTCAGCACAAGTAGCTAAGCAGGTACAAATAGAGAAGCACTAATAAAGAGTAAGCTAATTATTAAATATAGAGAAGAAAATCACATAATAGTAATAATAGAATACAAATACATGTTGGCAATGTATGTCTCTAACACAAGTGATTATTACACCGCACTGCAACAAAGTGTCTATGTTGCACATTGCAGGGTTATTGCACGAACGCTCCACTCTGAGAGAAGGCACACCTCTCCAGTGGATATCTCCGCACTCTGCAACGCACACTCAAACTATTTTAAATGATTCATACGTTGGTTGTCTCATCGAACAAACCAAAGTCAGTCCCGCTGCGATGACACTTACTTCCTTGCGATGGATCTGGCCTCAGAGTCAGCGTCGTGGATGCCTTTCTTGATGGTCTCAGTCAGAACCGCCACGTGTCTGTGAGGGAACATAGTGAGGAGACAAGCAGGACCAAGTCCAGATGAGAGATATGAGAATCCTCTCCCTCTTGTATTCCTCTGCCGGTCCACAGGCAGAGTGCCCACCCACAGGGGTTTTCACAAGCTTTTTGAAGACTCTGCGGAGGTTGTCATGGTTACAGTGATGGAAAGTGGCCTTATCACTGGGGGTCCTGATGATGATGGTTCTCTCAGGACTCATCAATTCAATGGGCCTCATCAGTGGTGCATCCAACCAACAGCTAACGCAAACGTTCGTCAACTCAAATCCCATCATGTCAGAGGAGGATGATGAAGAGGCATTCACCTCCACCACACACACACACACACACACACACACACACACACACACACACACACACACACACACACACACACACACACACACACACACACACACACACACACACACACACACACACACACACACACACACACACACACACACACACACACACAACCTACACCACTTTATCCATTTGACACACACTGGGGGCTTTTGGAGAAAACAGCAAATGTGTTTTTACTAAAGTAATACAAGTAGTGAGAGAATCTGATTGCAACACTCAACATCCAGCAGACATACTCCTCTTAGAGAGACGTATTACAAGATATCCCTTTGTTAGGATGCAGCCTAGTTCACTTGCACTGGAAACACGCCAGGCCACACTTCCCGTTTGTAAAGAAGCCCTTGGAAGTCATAAGGTGTCTGGCTCTGCTGACAGGCGGTGAAGACGTGGTGTCTGTTGCTGGAGGATGCTGACTGTGGAGACCTGCAGTCATGTCACTATATGTTTGGACTCATGGAACCATTTGTTTGAATACATTATTCAGATGTTTTTGTTTTCTTAAGTCGTGCTCTCATGATGGTTAGACACCTCCATGTTGCTTGCATTGAAGAGGAATACGGCTTACCTCTCCAATGTGTTCGTGGGCCACTCCTGTAGCATGAGGTCGAGGAACTCAAAGCAGCGTCTGCCGAGGGGAGGAAGACACAGACACACGTGACACAGGAACATAACGTATACGTGGCGCTACAAAAACACTTTGATACGTCCATGTCAGTTTATTAGAGCAGTGCAGCACACACACACACACACACAACACGCCTGTGTGTGCAGGGAGAATGTGAACGATGGGTTTGTTTTACACTAGGGCTGCAAATTAAGATTATAAAAAATAATTGTTCTACCAACTAATTCTTGCTGATCTGCTATAGACTTATTAAAAAAATAAAACTGACATTTCATTATGTAGTGTCGATTCCTTATTACTGGAGTAGCATTATTGTCCTCTTACCGTCGCACTGCCACTGATTTGGCGGCGCAGTTACTGGTGATGATGGGGATGAGACGTGGGTAGTGAGTGCGCTGGAAGAAAGAGTTAAAGGTCAGGTTCATCTCCAGTCACAACCATCTTCTCCTCACATGATGATGACGTAGGGTATAATAAGGCTGATGAACAGGCGGTCTGGAGAACCACGCCCCCCTCTGGACGCTTACCCTGAGGAGGAGGCGGATGGTGGCCACTCCGGACGTGGCCATGATTTTGGCACTGTTGGGCACGAGGTTGAGCAGCGTGGGCATGATGCTCTCTGCTCCGTGGTCAAACTTGTTTCCCAGTATCAAAGACAAGTGTCTGCCAGAGGGAGAAGAGGGGAAGAGAGTGGTGTTCACCCCGAAAGAAGACCCTTCATGGTGATGTGTTATATATGTTCTCTTTCACAAGACAAACAGGACTGTGGCAGGTGTGTTAAATGGCCCTTTCATATCCCTGTTTTAACTGAGGCGTGGCGTGCACATACAAAGAGAGGTACAGTACACCACAGAAGCTTCTTCCAGCTCCGCTCTGGACAAATGGGCGGAGATTGGACCCCCCCCCCACTGGGGCGCACTACATTTGCCCAGTCTCCTTGTACGGCCATCACACATTGGAACATGCTTCCATCTGATCTTCACATGTATTTTGAGCAACCAGTCTTGCCAACATTAATTTTACTGTAATTTGAGATGTTAGATTAAATAAATTGTCAAATGATATTTATATTGATCTGTCCTAGTATTTATATTTTATAGATCTGTATTTTGATCTGTTTTAATTGACAGTGTCATAGGCACCATGCTATGTTTGGATGTGTGTTGTTATGGGTGACAGGCGAACAGCGAGGTGACATTACACGTGATGACTGGATCCATGAATGCATCCATCGTCCTGCTGCTCTTTCTGTGTGTCTGCGCTCGGCTCCATCTCATCAGGGTGTTATTCAAATCTGATGACGGATGTGTTGGGATGGAGAGCATGCAGCTCGCTTCATACCCGAGCAGGGCTCATGTTCATTAGCTTCATTTTCTGGAAAGAAAATATTCTAAATGTTTTCCTGGCATAGCTGAATCAGTCAGAGCAGTTCATATCTCAGCTGTCAATCAAAGCCATTAGGAAAACGCTGCCAAGACACCAGATGGTTACAGCTTTCATAGCTTTGTGTACCGACCTCAGACTCTCAGCAACTTCTTTCGCTTGTTCCTGAAGTTTCTACATAAACCATTAAGATTCCAAAATAATTAAAAAAACAAGATAGGCAAAACGTTATCACCGTGGTGCCGAGCTCTCATTAAACAGGAAACAAGAGAAGAAGAAGCAGTGGAAGAAGAACGCGTCTTGTTTGGGGTTGATGATTAGTCACAGAGTGTGTTGCAGGCTGACTGAAGTGTACTCGCAGCTGAGCAGTGAAGGCAAGTAAATCAGTGCTTATTCAAAGCACAATAAAGTTGCGACGAGTGAAGAAGCCCAACCGGTGTCCGCACTATCTCTGGCTGCAACACATACCATTATCCACTTCAATTCCTCTCTAGAGTTGATCCTATGCTTGACAGGCGCACACAAGCACCAGCCACCCTTTTGGTTTCACTTTTGTCCAAAACAAAATAGTTACACATATTTGAACTGTTGGCAGATGTTGTGTGGTTTAGACACGGGACAGTGCATCCTCCTCTCACCCCAGTGTGATGCAGGCCTCGCGCACCACCTGTGAGCGCAGGTCTTTGGCCGACAGCTTGAGCGGAGCCTCCAGGAGACGCAGCTGCTGAGGGAAGCCCTCGTACTCTGTGGCCCCCGCCATCAGGAGAGAGCGCACCTTCTTCAGCTGGAGAGAGACAAAGGCATGCGGAAGTATTCATTACCTGGAGTCATGTAATAATATATTTTATTTATATAGCGCTTTTCACAACTCAAAGACGCTCTACAGTATGAGGGAGGGGAGACAAACAAGGGCTTGTGGGTAGACAGAGTTGAAAAGATGTGTTTTGAGGCGGGACTGAAAGACTGTGAGGGACTCAGAGTCACGGAGATCTTGGGGAGGGACTTCCAGAGCCTAGGAGCTGCCACTGAGAAGGCTCTGTCCCAAAGCTGCAGAGTGTGGGTGTGGGAGTGGATAGGAGTCCGGCTGCGGTGGATCTGAGGGACCGTGGGGGTTCATAAGGAGTGAGAAGGTAATACCGTGTGTGTGTGTGTGTGTGTGTGTGTGTGTGTGTGTGCGTGCGTGCGTGCGTGCGTGCGTCTTACCGCTACAACCCGGTGCTCCCAGTCGTGTTTGTCATCAGAAAGCACTTCTCTGATTTTGGCCAAGTGGTCCTCCAGCTCTCTGTTGGAGTAGATCTGGACCCAGAGAGAAGAGCGACAGGAGGACAGTGTCAGAACAAGAATCAGCTATGCTATACTGTACTGTGTATACTTTCAAGGTTAAGGTTGGAGAGAGGGCAGCTCATACAAATGCTCCAAGTCTGTAGCCCCATGACACAAATTAAAACGTGTGATATTGGGCTATATAAATACACTTTGATTGACTGACTAAATGGTGGATGCCAGCTGTGTGTGAGTACATGCAATTTTGTGAACTTCAATTGGTGGCATAAATAGATGCCTCACAATTGTAATGTGGGTCTTTTTTAGCTGCTACCACGTTAACATGCATAGCAAGAAGCGTTTCATAGGTGGTTCTTGCATAATGCCTACTTAGTGTTAAGATCCCACAAACCAAAAGTGGAATAAAGATGATGTTTGTTCGGAACAATCCAGGATACAACTAATACAGAGAGGTTAATTTCAGTTGATCAGAAACACCATTTTCTGGGTTGCTTCATGTCATAGAAAAACAACTAAATTGCTCATAAAAACTGAGAATCTTTTAACCATCTTCACATAGTTATAAGTAGAGTCCGTGTTTTTGTTGTAGCTGCATTTCCTTGTCAGATTGTGCCTAATTTGCATAGCTTGTCCCTTTGTGGTGACTCCCTATGTTCCCAGTTGGGCAGGGTATAGACGCTGGCAGCTTGATTGACAGCCTTCCCTCTCTCTTCACAGCATTTCAAAAATAAAGGCAGGATATCAGAAAACCTAGTTACATGCAGTGGTTTGACTTCAAGAAAAGGAAATCAAATCAAAATGCGGCACATTGTGTCAATAGGTGGGATGATAAGCTGTGCAGTCCTGCAGAGCGCAGGGCCCCGCCCACCCTGGTTACCCTACACCAGGGCCCCTGGTTACCCTACACCAGGGGCCCTGGTTACCCTACACCATGGGCCCCTGGTTACCCTACACCAGGGCCCCTGGTTACCCTACACCAGGGCCCCTGGTTACCCTACACCAGGGGCCCTGGTTACCCTACACCAGGGGCCACTAGGGTTTCATTTATTTTGTTGCAAAAAGAGTTGCAGCTCATTCCTTAGACAGAAGCCTCAGATTGTTTATGACCAGGGGGAACAGGAAGCGTACATTTCAAGTGTAAATATGTTTTGGGGCTTTTTTTATCAACTAAGATTTGTCTTGTAAATGAGGCTTATTCAAACGTGAATACTGTGTAATATATTCGTACATGTATTTAAGATGTACAATATACAGTAAGACAAGCACAAGTTGCATGTGGTGGGGAATACTCCATTTCACTTTCAGAATTTGCTACTGGCCACTAAAAACGGACCCGGGCCGTAGTTTGAACACCCCGGCCCTACGCCCATAGTGTGTTTAAATCCATCGTATGACATAGTATACTTCCCTGTCAGCCATCTCTGGATCTGACTAACAGAAGCAAACGGGCAGAGCATACCTGGATTGAGGGCACGTCTTCATAGGCTTTGGTGAAATCGTCCTCGTCCACAGCGCCAGCAGCTGCTTCCTTGCCTTTGAAAAAGAGAAAGGAAAAGAATTGGACCTGAAATTCAACAGCCCTTCTAAAGAAGGATGTAGAGGTTTAGAAAGGTAGAAGGTGGACATGTTACGAGCCAGCCTAATCTGAGTTACTGTTTGTCCTTTTTTATTTTGTATATAACCATTTGTTGTGTTTTTTGGATTGAACTGTATTGTTCTTTATTCTTAAGTGTATTTTTTCTTTTAGATTTTTGATCTTTGGTTCGGTCCAATCTTAAAATACCCGTCTACATCTTTCACATTGTCTTTTTGAGTATTGCGAATGTAAATTAATATCATTTTAAAAAATATTTAAATAAGCTTTGACAAAATATGCTATAGGTTTAATATTCTTTGGCTTCATAAAACATTTCCTGAAATAACATGAACGATTGAAGCAGAAGGAAAGTGTTGATCTGACCAAACATTACTCATCCAGTATACAGGCGGTAAATGAGTGTTAACTTTGTTGAACAGTAATGGCGGTCATCACATTGCAGCTGTGTGTATCCCTCACTTGTGGGCTTATTTGCGGAGGCGGAGCTGGGTCTTCGCACAGCGCTGATAACCGTCCTCCTGCCACCGGGGGGTGCTTTGGATGATGAAGAGGAGGAGGACCGGCCTCCATCCACTGAGTCTTCATCCTCAAAATTCTTATCTGCAACCACAGAGGGAGAAAAGAGACATTTGGTGATGGGATTTTCAAAGTGATGTCTTGATGACTGAGCGATATTTCCTGTAAGGATCAATACATCCTTATTCTTCCATCACGCATGAACACGTGTTGTTCCTGTATACGGTTGGGCGGGTGGTGAATGCATCATCATCTGCCAGTCCCTGTGTTCCTGATCTCTTCATTTCATTTAATTTCAAACCTTTATTTATACAGATAAAATCCCATTGAGATCATTGATCTCTTTTCCAAGGGAGACCTGCTCAAGTAGTTCCACATGAAACATAAACAGAACAACAAAAGGACATCATCCAGCATCATTTACAACATTATCCACATAAACAGGTACCAATAGCTTCTGATTGAGTAGCATCCAACCAAGCTTTAAAAACATTTAGTGGCACCAGATTGCTCAGTTTCCTAAGTTAAGTTTACCTCTGCCAGTCCCTGTGTTCCTGACCTCTGCCAGTCCCTGTGTTCCTGACCTCTGCCAGTCCCTGTGTTCCTGACCTCTGCCAGTCCCTGTGTTCCTGATCTCTGCCAGTCCCTGTGTTCCTGACCTCTGCCAGTCCCTGTGTTCCTGACCTCTGCCAGTCCCTGTGTTCCTGACCTCTGCCAGTCCCTGTGTTCCTGATCTCTGCCAGTCCCTGTGTTCCTGACCTCTGCCAGTCCCTGTGTTCCTGACCTCTGCCAGTCCCTGTGTTCCTGACCTCTGCCAGTCCCTGTGTTCCTGACCTCTGCCAGTCCCTGTGTTCCTGACCTCTGCCTCTGCCAGTCCCTGTGTTCCTGACCTCTGCCAGTCCCTGTGTTCCTGACCTCTGCCAGTCCCTGTGTTCCTGACCTCTGCCAGTCCCTGTGTTCCTGACCTCTGCCAGTCCCTGTGTTCCTGACCTCTGCCTCTGCCAGTCCCTGTGTTCCTGACCTCTGCCAGTCCCTGTGTTCCTGACCTCTGCCAGTCCCTGTGTTCCTGACCTCTGCCAGTCCCTGTGTTCCTGACCTCTGCCTCTGCCAGTCCCTGTGTTCCTGACCTCTGCCAGTCCCTGTGTTCCTGACCTCTGCCTCTGCCAGTCCCTGTGTTCCTGACCTCTGCCTCTGCCAGTCCCTGTGTTCCTGACCTCTGCCAGTCCCTGTTCGACCCTCCGTCCCTGTTCCTGACCTCTGCCAGTCCCTGTGTTCCTGACCTCTGCCAGTCCCTGTGTTCCTGACCTCTGCCTCGGGGAAACGCTCCGGTTATGAGCCTGAATCCATTATCCATCCACCCGACATGCCCCCCCCTCCCGGTCACCTGCTCAACAGGACGTTCACACCAAGGTGTAGCCCGGAGCGGAGTGACGGTGCGGGGGGGATTGTTGTCAGCTGAGGCCAGGCAACAACGAGGTCGTTGTCTATTTCTTGGAGGACATGTAGGGAAATAATTGATTTAAAAATAAACTTCTCAATCTATTTATCATCATTCCTGCAGATAGGTTTAGTATAAACTGTTGCTAAGGAATACAGTCTGCTACCATTAGCGGCACATAAACATCAATGGAGTCACAAAGGTTGATCAATAACACAAGAGATCACAGAACAGTGAAAAGCTCATGCACACAAACCAGCTCCTAAATGTCCCTGCGGCTCCAAGAGCCATGCCGGTGACACAGCAACTCACAGATTCACAGAGAACACAGGTGGAGGACAGGGACAAAGAGGCAACAGGTGGACACAGGACAGAGATCCAGACCATTCAGAGCCATGACTGGAAGATGAGACAAAGAGACGGAAATCACTGAGAGCCCGACGGAGAAGAGAGCCGAGAGGAGAGATTAACAAGGCGTCGCTCTTACGGTCGCAGATTTTCTTGCATATCAGCTTCCTCAGCATGTCTCTGCTGCACCCTCCGAGACGCTCCCTCTTCTTCACCACACATCTGCCCAGGGTGTGTGTGAGTGTGTGTGTGTGTGCTGCATGTACCTCTGTGACACGCTGGGCTCAGACAAAGTGCCAGACTAACCACCCCTTCAGCCTTTGTCTCTGAGTTCAGTTATGTGTGTGTGTGTGTGTGTGTGTGTGTGTGTGTGTGTGTGTGTGTGTGTGTGTGTGTGTGTGTGTGTGTGTGTCATCCCTGGTGATGCTGTTGGACTGTAGGGACTCTCATGGTGAGAGGGGGAGGGGTCTATTGTTGTACTTAGCCAATACACACACTCGTACTACAGCGATAGTAAAAGTGAATATTACTACTGTATTTTATACAAATGTCAATACTGTATCTCAGAGTGAGGTCATTACTGCAGACATTAAAGCAAATGGACATATATATATATATATATATTTATTTGTGTACTACTCTGTCTGTACTGCATCTAAGCAGGACTCCATACCCTTGCTGTAAAATAACACACCAGTACGAGCACAAGCTGAGCAGCCACAGACACCGGTGACATCGAACTGCCCTAAAAGTGTTGCATACTAATGGAGGTGCAGTCTGTACGCTGCAACGTGTCGATGCAAATACAGCATGTAACACACCACATACAAGAAGAACCTGAAATGAGCAGAACCCATGAAATACTTGAATGCCCGCTTGTTGCATCGAGATACTATCCTGGCCACTGAAATGTGTTATCCATCAGAATTGAGTTAGAAATGGAAGAACCTGAACCGATCCTTGAAATGCTACGAGAGCTATTTGCTTTCATACGGGTCTCAGTGGTGATTGGTGCAATCTTAGGGAGAACGTTTTGAAGCCAAATGAAATAGAACATAAACTAAAACGTGATCAATAAATCCAAGATAGCAAAATTAGCTGGGGGCCAAAAGTGGACTGAGCAGCCCTCTGTCCCTCAGACTACTGCTCGTGGTTCTGTGCAGCACACAAGTCCACCTGAAACGTGACAAAGGAAAACATCAAGTAGAAGAAGAGGAACCTCCCTCCAGCCACAGAGCGGCTCGGGGGGAAGGAACCTCCCTCCAGCCACAGAGCGGCTCGGGGGAAGGAACCTCCCTCCAGCCACAGAGCGGCTCGGGGAAAGGAACCTCCCTCCAGCCACAGAGCGGCTCGGGGAAAGGAACCTCCCTCCAGCCACAGAGCGGCTCGGGGGAAAGGAACCTCCCTCCAGCCACAGAGCGGCTCGGGGGAAAGGAACCTCCCTCCAGCCACAGAGCGGCTCGGGGGAAAGGAACCTCCCTCCAGCCACAGAGCGGCTCGGGGGAAAGGAACCTCCCTCCAGCCACAGAGCGGCTCGGGGAAAGGAACCTCCCTCCAGCCACAGAGCGGCTCGGGGGGAAGGAACCTCCCTCCAGCCACAGAGCGGCTCGGGGAAAGGAACCTCCCTCCAGCCACAGAGCGGCTAGGGGGAAAGGAACCTCCCTCCAGCCACAGAGCGGCTCGGGGAAAGGAACCTCACTCCAGCCACAGAGCGGCTCGGGGGAAGGAACCTCACTCCAGCCACAGAGCGGCTCGGAGAAAGGAACCTCACTCCAGCCACAGAGCGGCTAGGGGGAAAGGAACCTCCCTCCAGCCACAGAGCGGCTCGGGGAAAGGAACCTCACTCCAGCCACAGAGCGGCTAGGGGGAAAGGAACCTCCCTCCAGCCACAGAGCGGCTCGGGGGAAAGGAACCTCCCTCCAGCCACAGAGCGGCTCGGGGGAAGGAACCTCCCTCCAGCCGCAGAGCGGCTCGGGGGAAAAGGCTGTCTTTCCATTCAACCTAAAGCTGTTGGAGCTATTTATTGATTTTGTATTAATTAATACTCTTAACATTCATTTTTAGCAGTTTTTGTTTATACTAAATGTAGAATTATTTATTTCAATTATTTGAGTTACATTAAAGTCATTGTTTGTCTTTTTATTTTGAAGGCAGTGTTGGGCACCGTGTGATTGAGGAACGTGGTGATATGTATACGTTGGAGGGGGCTGGGGGGGATAGGGCTGTGCATAAAGGGTGGGGTCAGCGCAGCAGCACACTTACAGGAAAGGCTGCAGGACAACCGTACCTTTTTCATTGTATTTTTGTTAAGCGGAAATAAATGTACGAAAAGGATATTGTTGCCTAGACTTGGAGAATAGTTTTATTTCCTTAGTAACAGGAAATAATAATCATGCCGCGACAAACATATGAAGAGGAGCTAACTGCCTGATCTCCGATGCTACAAAGAGCACATCAACAGAGAAGTATTGATCACAGACAGTGCACACACACACACACACACACACACACACACACACACACACACACACACACACACACACACACACACACACACACACACACACACACACACACACACACACACACACACACACACACACACACACACACACACACACACACACACACACACACACACACACCATGTATACATCACTTCAGGGGACATTACATTGACTTACATGCATTTCATGGAGACTTATCCTAACCTTAACCATAACCAACACATGCCTAACCCTAACCCTAATCCTAATCCTAACCAAGTCTTCACCCTAAAATTAATGATTCCCCTTATGGGGACCTCCATTTTGTCCCCGTAAGGGAGGCGAGTCCCCACACGTGACTGTGTAAACAGATTTAGGTCCCCACAAGTATAGTAATGCTAGGCCCCACACACACACACACACACACACACACACACACACACACACACACACACACACACACACACACACACACACACACACACACACACACACACACACACACACACACACCACACACACACACACACACACACACACACACACACACACACACACACACACACACACACACACACACACACACACACACACACACACACACACACACACACACACACACACACACACACACACACACACACACACACACACACACACACACACACACGCGGTCAGGTCCATTGAGGGATGCAGCATGTGCTCCCTCCGGTGAGCACCAGGGGTCAGGCCACACTGTGACAGAGCAGGCAGAGTTGCTGAAGCTGTCACCAGTAATCTGTCTCTGACACACATTACACCACGGAGGGCTTCTCTCGCTCTGTACCCTTTAGAAAACAATAACAGCACAAAGTCAGGAGAGATGCCACAACGTGTAGGACGGTAAGGTGTGTGGGATGGGGGGGCCTCTTAATGATAATACGGACTGCCTGACAGGGAGGGGGAGACAGAGGGGGGGGTCTCCTGCATCTCTTCTCTCACCTCTGAGCCTGTCCATCACAGGCTGCAGGGTTACGTCAGAGACAGATGACCAGTGATGAGTGATACATCTTAACATGGACGTGTTGTTTTGCTGACCAATCAGAGAGGCTGCTGACAGGGCAGACATGGCCTGATGAAGCTAGCATTACGAGCACTTCTGATGTGTGTGTTCTCCTACACCAAGCACTCCACCTGTTCACCGTGACAGGTGTGTCAGAGATGTAAACTGTGGCTGCTGTCTGATGAGGAACTCTGTATTGAGAGGACGTTATTTGCTTTTCACCTAGATTGATTTGACTTGTGGTCCGTAACACTACAGCGGATATTTGAATAAGAATAGGATATACGTCGACGTCATTGATGCCGGGGAAAGTGCTTTTCAGCTTCTTGAATGTGGATCATATTTCTTGCTTTTCTCTTTTTGTATCATATTTAATTAATACCTTTGAGTTTGGAACTGACGCAACTCAACATTGAAAACAGGCCCGGTTCTACGGGGGTGCATAAGGGTGAAAAATATTACATATATAATAATAATAATAGTAGTAATAAGAAGAAGAAGAATATTAAGAAGAAGAATTTAGTTGAAATAAAATAAATTGGAATTGTGGTTAAACAACATTGCTGCATTTATTTGGTCAATTTAAACGGTAAGTAACGTTATTATGTCAGGTGCGCGTGACCTGTGCCGCTGCACGTTCGTCATCTGCAAGGTTCTTACAAAGCTATCGCTGTCAGTGATGGACATCAGAAAATGGTTAAAACAACCAGCCCTTATCGCCAGCAGCAACACTGCATCTACTGCAGGGTAATAACAGTTCAGATCATGGGGACATTACGTTACCCGCGGCCACTGTCGTGGACACTAACGCCCGACTCGCCGGCTTTGCCCGCCTCGCCCACGGAGGCAGCTGCAGTCAACTTTGTTGCCCCAAACACCGCCACCCCTCGGCGGCCCGCAAGTGCCAGAGGAGCTCTGCAAAACAGATCCTGCCCAGGTATATTAAAAAAGTACCCAACTCGCCTGTACAGTGGGGTAAGGCGCTCATTTTGCAGCTCATGGTTTCAAAACAGAGATTGGCTGGAATATTCATGTAAAAAAGATGCCATCTTCTGCATGTAGACATTTCGGTTCAAGTAAGTCAGATGCCTTCACCACAACTGGCTACAACAACTGGCGCCATGCTCTTATACGTGATAAGGGACTGGGAAGGCATGAATCAAGCAAAGAGCAAATAGATCTCTTCGTTTTGCTCTCAAAGTGCACCAGATTGATGCTTTTAACTTCAATATTTAAAAATAATTCTTCCTGGGGGAGCATGCCCCCGGACCCCTCTAGAGGAGTTGAGGACCCTCCTAGAGGAGATGAGGACCCCCTAGAGGGTGTTAGGTCCACTCCCCACTTATAAAAATAGCACTTTACCACTGCACCCTCTCTAATCTCAGATGGACCCTGAGTCATTTTGTTCTGGAACCGGGCCTGATTGAAATACTCCCAATTGGAATACAAATGATTGTTGCAGCCATACTCAACACCTATACCTCCCAAAAAGCAAAGAGATAGGAAGGCAGGCTTTGATTGGTTGTAGGGTGCAAATTCATCTTCTGACTGAGGCTGCAATCATAAAGTCAAAAAGAATCTGTCCCAAGGAAATGCTGAGTCACAGCAGAGCACCCAAAGGCAAAATGCTGAGTCACAGCAGAGCACCCAAAGGTGAAATGCTGAGTCACAGCAGAGCACCCAAAGGCGAAATGCTGAGTCACAGCAGAGCACCCAAAGGCACCTTTGTGGATAAGTGGATGTGTTGCTGGAATAAGGAGGAACGATCATGACCCAAGCAGCAACAATGTCCAGTAAGCACCTATCCTTGTAACACTCAGCTGTACATCAGCAACCAGAGAATAATGAGCAGCACTGCCAATCCTGAATATAGTGTATTATACTTAACAGCAACAGCCTTTTTGCCATCATTAATAACTGCAAAAGTTTAGAAAAATAAATCCTTCTTATCAACACAACGACACAAAGTCCATACATATTCCATTTCCGGTAGAAAAAAGAAAGGAAATGCAATCTTGAAAACCGTCCCTGATGGTGGGGTTGATGTGTCTCAGCAGACAGAGAACACACCATTGTCGCCCGTCTTGTTGTGGGGACAATGCGCTGGCTGTCCCACTCAGATTACAATGAAGTGAGACGAGCACCAGAAGCAGAGAATGGACTTGTAGCGTTCTCAGCGGCCGTGTCAGCCCACAACGCTCTTCCTCACAACGCCTCTCATTCTGCTCCTCGTGCAATCTCCCACAGCTTCTTACCGGACACATTTCAAACAAGTCCTTCATCAAATAAGGAAGGTGTGGAGCCGGGGGGTCAAACTCAAATACACAGGGGGCCAACATTTAAAAATCAGTACTACTCGAGGGCCGCACTGGTTCAATGTGCATTGCAGAACTTGAGGAGGAGACCCTCAGGATGGAGTGAAGGTGTGTGTGCAATATACCGGGGGGCCAGAGCTAATAGTAATTACAAATTATCCTGCGGGCCAAAATTAAATCCACTAAGGGCCTGATTCGGCCCGCGGGCCTTGAGTTTGACACATGTGGTGGAGGCAGTCCTGTGCATCTGATGTCACTGGCAACATTCAGGAGGCTTTTCAAAGCTTGTCCTCAAAGTTTCCAAATATAAAATATATGTATGAAAAACAACTAGTTTGATATTTGGATTAGTCGTATCCCCTTTGAGCAGGAAGCAGTATCAATCAGTGGCTATCCTGAATGTATCCAGTGTTAAGACACATTTTCACATACGCTGTACTATACTTAGTGTTTCTTTTTCTATGTTCCACTGGGTGATCGCTGAAGGTCTTAGAGACACAAGCAGAGCATTATCACCTGAACCATGAACAAGGAGAAGCTGACTGCAGCGACACCCACGGGGGAAAGACAGCAGCTCCCATGACCCCAGCTTTCTTTCAACGTTCTATTTTATTCATTTATATTTAAATCCTGAGACATTCTAGATGATGCTAATATGTTCTTTTCAATGATTCACATATCAATTGTCTCAACAGCTCACAGAAACAGTTTGGTGGACATGAACCCACCCTTCAGCCCTCGCTCAGCCACTGAGCCTGTGTGCAGGACTTGTCTGATATTCAGTGCAGTTGGCAGAGATGAGCCTGCAGAGGAGCCATAGCGCCCTCTCACTGTGCCCCTCAAAGGCCCCCTCACCCCCAGCTCAGAGGGGCTGCTCTCAGATCACTGCAGAGAGCAGAGGGAGACAGTCTCACCATTCAGTGTATACTCTCCCTCGACCTCCCTCCCTCTCGCATGAGGAATACCTAGGCTTTCTATTTCTGAGGTTTCCAAAAAATAAAATTCGACTGCATTTCTAAGTAAAAGAAAACCCTGCATAGAAAAGCTCTTTCTTCAGACCCTCCACACTGAATTAGCCAATAGCAGCAGATACACCCCCACACGTTAGTCTCTCTGCAGAGCAGGGCATTCTGGGAGTGTGGTGATCAAAGGCATGTCTTAGAATAAGCATTCAGCCCCCACTGGTGTTCACTTTTTCATACATGGTGCATTATATAACACATACAGACTTGCTGCACACACAGCGCGCAGGCACAACGCACAGACAGAGGCACTTGTCGTGTGTCGTGCTAAACCCATGACAGACAGTAGCCGAGCTCAAATGTACATCAGGTTTTAATAATCCTGGGAACTCATTCCACCTTCAGAGCTGGAGGAAGTATGACTCTCTGTATGCACACATCCCACTGTGATGCCCTGTATCTTATCATGACGTGGCTGAAGGGGTATTCCACTTAATAATCCAGTTAGTGCCACAAAGATGAAAGTACAGCTAAATCAATTCAGAAGCTTTCCCACATAATAATCTGCAAATGTTAAATGAGCAAAGCGCTGGAAGTGAAGTTGAGCTGCAGATCTGCTGAGC
The DNA here is from genome assembly GCA_036324585.1 of Champsocephalus esox. Lineage (NCBI taxonomy): Eukaryota > Metazoa > Chordata > Actinopteri > Perciformes > Channichthyidae > Champsocephalus > Champsocephalus esox. Next base: position 39,933,186 of record CM070482.1, read on the forward strand.
TCTCCTCACAGAAGAACACTGGAGGACAGACGGGCAGAAAGGCTGCCATGGACAGCACAGGACCAGAGATCCAGGATGCTGAAAGTAGCTCGCACACACAGCCTCTGGGATTAACGCAATGACAGACGTTCTGTGATAGTGTTGAAGAAAGTCAGAAGCTGTTGGCTGATGTTCCCTGAATCCTCCCATATTCTGAGAGCGCAGGCCGGCCGTCCTCTCTGCGGTTATACATACATACGTCCTCTCTGTGGTTATACATACATACGTCCTCTCTGTGGTTATACATACGTACGTCCTCTCTGTGGTTATACATACATACGTCCTCTCTGTGGTTATACATACATACGTCCTCTCTGTGGTTATACATACGTACGTCCTCTCTGTGGTTATACATACGTACGTCCTCTCTGTGGTTATACATACGTACGTCCTCTCTGTGGTTATACATACGTACGTCCTCTCTGTGGTTATACATACGTACGTCCTCTCTGTGGTTATACATACGTACGTCCTCTCTGTGGGTATACATACATACGTCCTCTCTGTGGTTATACATACGTCCTCTCTGTGGTTATACATACGTACGTCCTCTCTGTGGTTATACATACGTACGTCCTCTCTGCGGTTATACATACGTACGTCCTCTCTGCGGTTATACATACGTACGTCCTCTCTGTGGTTATACATACGTACGTCCTCTCTGCGGTTATACATACGTACGTCCTCTCTGTGGTTATACATACGTACGTCCTCTCTGTGGTTATACATACGTACGTCCTCTCTGTGGTTATACATACGTACGTCCTCTCTGCGGTTATACATACGTACGTCCTCTCTGCGGTTATACATACATACGTCCTCTCTGCGGTTATACATACATACGTCCTCTCTGGGTTATACATACATACGTCCTCTCTGCGGTTATACATACATACGTCCTCTCTGGGTTATACATACATACGTCCTCTCTGCGGTTATACATACATACGTCCTCTCTGGGTTATACATACATACGTCCTCTCTGTGGTTATACATACATACGTCCTCTCTGTGGTTATACATACATACGTCCTCTCTGGGTTATACATACATACGTCCTCTCTGTGGTTATACATACATACGTCCTCTCTGTGGTTATACATACGTACGTCCTCTCTGTGGTTATACATACATACGTCCTCTCTGGGTTATACATACGTACGTCCTCTCTGTGGTTATACATACATACGTCCTCTCTGGGTTATACATACATACGTCCTCTCTGTGGTTATACATACATACGTCCCTCTGGGTTATACATACTACGTCCTCTCTGTGGTTATACATACACACGTCCTCTCTGGGTTATACATACGTACGTCCTCTCTGGGTTATACATACGTACCTCCTCTCTGTGGTTATACATACATACGTCCTCTCTGTGGTTATACATACATACGTCCTCTCTGTGGTTATACATACATACGTCCTCTCTGGGTTATACATACATACGTCCTCTCTGTGGTTATACATACATACGTCCTCTCTGCGGTTATACATACATACGTCCTCTCTGGGTTATACATACATACGTCCTCTCTGCGGTTATACATACATACGTCCTCTCTGGGTTATACATACATACGTCCTCTCTGCGGTTATACATACATACTTCCTCTCTGGGTTATACATACATACGTCCTCTCTGGGTTATACATACATACTTCCTCTCTGGGTTATACATACATACTTCCTCTCTGGGTTATACATACATACGTCCTCTCTGCGGTTATACATACTGCTGCTCTGTGCGGAGCCTCAGTGTGCACTGTGCATTGATCTGATGGGTCCATACAGAACCAGGCGGACTCTGACAACACTCACTCAGATATGAAACGTGTTACAGAACCATGACACCATTTTAGTGGAACTACAGATGGAAACTATTTGAAACATTTCAGTCGTTTTTCACTGGTTGTAAAATGAGAAAATAAATCAGGTTTTATACATTTTCTCTTTTAGTTTTGGACTGTTAGTGAAAAAAACATCACCTTGGATTCTGGGTATTTGTGATATGCCTTTTTCACCATTTGCCCACGTTGTACATACCAAACCATGAAGTGATAAAGCGCCATAAGCCATTCATTAATGTGTGCATGTTGATAACAAATATTGTCAGTCAGTTGCATTTGTCAATATGTGGCCAAAGCGGAACCAGCTCAGATAAATGTCAATACGCAGGCGTACATTTGTCTATTTCAGACTCCACACATTTATTGTAGAGGAAAAATGTGTAATTCTATAAGGTCATTTAAAATATAACATAGCAGCATGCATTTATGTGTGTAACTGTTACATTGTGTGCTATACTACTGACATTAGCATGAATAACATATACTCTCATCAGTGGTCTGTATGAGTGAATGAACCTAATGAAACACGTGAGCTCCAAATAGAGATCTGTGCACTTTTGGGTTGTACTGTACTGCGTTCCACTAAGAGGCTTATGGTGAGAGCAATTCATTTGTGAGAGTAGTCTGACATGCTGCCGACACAACTCATCCAGCGTAAGGACCAAACTGTTCATGGGGGTAGATTCGTCTCAATAATATTTGTGTGAACAGAGAAATAATTTGTGTGTAATTCAAAATAATTCCACAAATTAAAAAAAGATTTGTGAATACTATAATTAATTTGCAAATAAACAAAAGGAATTGTTAGTATCTCTCCAATATTTAAGACTTTCGATCAAGCACTTGTGAATCCATTTTGTATTTGTGGATCAAAAATGTGTTTTGGATCTGAATTCTCTGTTTGTGGATTGTCTTTACAGTATATATATATATATATACACACAGAGTTTTGAGACAAACGTTCCGCTCGTACATCCAACATCTCCTGGTGTCATTTGGCTATGTTCTGTCGAGAGCCATTTGGAGCAGTTTACATATTGACGATAACTCTCTCAGCTCGTTTGGGGCTGGACCGACATGAGGCAAGTGTAAGATGCTTCAGGCGGGCCGTCATTTCAGGCACTCGTTGTTTCCACAGCAGAGATCATTAAGGCAATACATATATTACTGTCCTGCGATACCAAATCTACACAGGACAGATACTAGAGATATGAGAGGACAGGTGTCTCCTTCCCAGGGGCGGTTCTAGGGGGGCAAAAATGAAAGAAAAAAAGCCTGGCCCCCCCCAGTCAAATTGGTCTAGAACCGCCACTGCTCCTTCCCACACTGCTATATTACGTAAGCAAAGCCCAAATTCAGTTTGCAGCAGAAAATAAACGGACTGTAAAAAAGAGGATTACATAAGAGATGTAACACTGAGACTTCTTTTTTACCCTCAGTCCTGCGTCACCCCTCCACATGCACAAACAAACCACAGGGGGGATCATCTTTGAGCCATTACACTCTGTATTATATACATGTGAGGGATGTGACCTCAGCAAAGACAAAACTCATTCTATTTCCAGTCTTACCTTCTCCAGCTGTCATGGTGCAGTCTGCTTCAGAAGTGAAGCCAGGGAGGCGTGCTGCTGCTCAGCTGATAGCTGTCTCTCTCTGCCGCTCTACAGTCTATGCCTGTGTCTCTCGCCCACTGTTTACCTCTCAGTGCTGCAACAGAAATGGCTGCTTTGTTTTGCTCGCCGTCCCCCCCTCCCTCTCTTCTATCTATCCCTCTACAATCCCTCTGCTCTCTCCCCTACCCCTAACGCTCCCCCTCCCTGCCTGTGTGACAGCACTACAGCACATTCTAGTAGTGGCTACCTTGGACTGTTTACTACTTGGTCTCCAAACATTTGCAATGAGTCTAGAGTCCAAACGCAACACAGAAAACAAGCCAACACACCACAATGCTGTGAGTGTGACGGTAAGATAACTGGAGATACAGGGGAGAGGTACGAGAGACATTTATAATGTGGAGAAAATGAAAGCTGGCGACAAAACTCATCATGAAAAAAGCTCTGCAGTCAGATACTTTCCTATTTTCTCATGCACTAAATAACAACCCCCAAGCTGCTGCAGATCAACAGGCTGTCCTCAGGTCAGATTAGTTATAGTGAGTCCCAAAGTCAACACTCGACGGAATGGACGTAATCATTTCTAAAATTCACAACATGTTTTTATCTAATAAAAAATAAAAAGTTTCACTCTGGTCCAACTGCTCTCCTGCACACACTGAAAACTTGTATTCATGGGCACAAAAATGCTGATGTTCAGGTTCATATCAGTATGTAGTGTATCTACTTTAAAGAGTCCTCTCCTGCTGATGTTCAGGTTCATATCAGTATGTAGTGTATCTACTTTAAAGAGTCCTCTCCTGCTGATGTTCAGGTTCATATCAGTATGTAGAGTCTCTACTTTAAAGAGTCCTCTCCGCTGATGTTCAGGTGTATATCAGTATGTAGTGTCTCTACTTTAAAGAGTCCTCTCCGGCTGATGTTCAGCTGTATATCAGTATGTAGTGTCTCTACTTTAAAGAGTCCTCTCCTGCTGATGTTCAGGTGTATATCAGTATGTAGTGTCTCTACTTTAAAGAGTACTCTCCTGCTGATGTTCAGGTGTATATCAGTATGTAGTGTCTCTACTTTAAAGAGTCCTCTCCTGCTGATGTTCAGGTGTATATCAGTATGTAGTGTCTCTACTTTAAAGAGTCCTCTCCTGCTGATGTTCAGGTGTATATCAGTATGTAGTGTCTCTACTTTAAAGAGTCCTCTCCTGCTGATGTTCAGGTGTATATCAGTATGTAGTGTCTCTACTTTAAAGAGTACTCTCCTGCTGATGTTCAGGTGTATATCAGTATGTAGTGTATCTACTTTAAAGAGTCCTCTCCTGCTGATGTTCAGGTGTATATCAGTATGTAGTGTCTCTACTTTAAAGAGTCCTCTCCTGCTGATGTTCAGGTGTATATCAGTATGTAGTGTCTCTACTTTAAAGAGTCCTCTCCTGCTGATGTTCAGGTGTATATCAGTATGTAGTGTCTCTACTTTAAAGAGTCCTCTCCTGCTGATGTTCAGGTGTATATCAGTATGTAGTGTCTCTACTTTAAAGAGTCCTCTCCTGCTGATGTTCAGGTGTATATCAGTATGTAGTGTCTCTACTTTAAAGAGTCCTCTCCTGCTGATGTTCAGGTGTATATCAGTATGTAGTGTCATCTACTTTAAAGAGTCCTCTCCTGCTGATGTTCAGGTGTATATCAGTATGTAGTGTCTCTACTTTAAAGAGTCCTCTCCTGCTGATGTTCAGGTGTATATCAGTATGTAGTGTCTCTACTTTAAAGAGTCCTCTCCTGCTGATGTTCAGGTGTATATCAGTATGTAGTGTCTCTACTTTAAAGAGTCCTCTCCTGCTGATGTTCAGGTGTATATCAGTATGTAGTGTCTCTACTTTAAAGAGTCCTCTCCTGCTGATGTTCAGGTGTATATCAGTATGTAGTGTCTCTACTTTAAAGAGTCCTCTCCTGCTGATGTTCAGGTGTATATCAGTATGTAGTGTCTCTACTTTAAAGAGTCCTCTCCTGCTGATGTTCAGGTGTATATCAGTATGTAGTGTCTCTACTTTAAAGAGTCCTCTCCTGCTGATGTTCAGGTGTATATCAGTATGTAGTGTCTCTACTTTAAAGAGTCCTCTCCTGCTGATGTTCAGGTGTATATCAGTATGTAGTGTCTCTACTTTAAAGAGTCCTCTGCTGATGTTCAGGTGTATATCAGTATGTAGTGTCTCTACTTTAAAGAGTCCTCTCCTGCTGATGTTCAGGTGTATATCAGTATGTAGTGTCTCTACTTTAAAGAGTCCTCTCCTGCTGATGTTCAGGTGTATATCAGTATGTAGTGTCTCTACTTTAAAGAGTCCTCTCTGCTGATGTTCAGGTGTATATCAGTATGTAGTGTCTCTACTTTAAAGAGTCCTCTGCTGATGTTCAGGTGTATATCAGTATGTAGTGTCTCTACTTTAAAGAGTCCTCTCCTGCTGATGTTCAGGTGTATATCAGTATGTAGTGTTTCTACATGTCTCAATGCTTTAAAGTTTGTTCAAAAAGCTCTTTATTTTTCTCATACTGTCTGTGCTGCAGCACCTCTTTTCACCCTCTTTCTGAAACCAGAACTGCTCTGATTGGTTAGCTGGCCGGCTCTGTTGTGATTGGTTAACTGCTTAGAGATGTCCTGCCCCTTAGCCTCGTCACATACAATGTGTTGGAGCGCTAACCAAGCAGCGAGAGTGTTGTGATGTGTGGGAGAGAAACTCCCTCTGGAGGGAACACAGGGATGTTGGCCTCTGCAGAACATTGACATGCAAAACAAACCTATAGGGAAACCCCAAAAAGCAGACATGGGGCTCTTTAAACTAAGACCTTTTTCATAATCATAAATGTTGGGGAAATATTTTCCAAGGCCCATAACTTTGACCCTGTTGGATCAGCTGATAGAGGTGTTATGGTTCTATGTTCCTGCCTGTTGGATCAGCTGATAGAGGTGTTATGGTTCTATGTTCCTGCCTGTTGGGTCAGCTGATAGAGGTGTCATGGTTCTGTGTTCCTGCCTGTTGGATCAGCTGATAGAGGTGTTATGGTTCTGTGTTCCTGCCTATTGGCGTCAGCTGATAGAGGTGTTATGGTTCTATGTTCCTGCCTATTGGCGTCAGCTGATAGAGGTGTTATGGTTCTATGTTCCTGCCTGTTGGCGTCAGCTGATAGAGGTGTTATGGTTCTATGTTCCTGCCTATTGGCGTCAGCTGATAGAGGTGTTATGGTTCTATGTTCCTGCCTGTTGGCGTCAGCTGATAGAGGTGTTATGGTTCTATGTTCCTGCCTGTTGGCGTCAGCTGATAGAGGTGTTATGGTTCTATGTTCCTGCCTGTTGGCGTCAGCTGATAGAGGTGTTATGGTTCTATGTTCCTGCCTGTTGGATCAGCTGATAGAGGTGTTATGGTTCTATGTTCCTGCCTGTTGGCGTCAGCTGATAGAGGTGTTATGGTTCTATGTTCCTGCCTGTTGGATCAGCTGATAGAGGTGTTATGGTTCTATGTTCCTGCCTGTTGGCGTCAGCTGATAGAGGTGTTATGGTTCTATATTCCTGCCTGTTGGATCAGCTGATAGAGGTGTTATGGTTCTATGTTCCTGCCTGTTGGCGTCAGCTGATAGAGGTGTTATGGTTCTGTGTTCCTGCCTGTTGGCGTCAGCTGATAGAGGTGTTATGGTTCTATGTTCCTGCCTGTTGGATCAGCTGATAGAGGTGTTATGGTTCTATGTTCTGCCTGTTGGTGTCAGCTGATAGAGGTGTTATGGTTCTATGTTCCTGCCTGTTGGCGTCAGCTGATAGAGGTGTTATGGTTCTATGTTCCTGTCTGTTGGATCAGCTGATAGAGGTGTTATGGTTCTATGTTCCTGCCTGTTGGATCAGCTGATAGAGGTGTTATGGTTCTATGTTCCTGCCTGTTGGATCAGCTGATAGAGGTGTTATGGTTCTATGTTCCTGCCTGTTGGCGTCAGCTGATAGAGGTGTTATGGTTCTATGTTCCTGCCTGTTGGATCAGCTGATAGAGGTGTTATGGTTCTATGTTCCTGTCTGTTGGATCAGCTGATAGAGGTGTTATGGTTCTATGTTCCTGCCTGTTGGATCAGCTGATAGAGGTGTTATGGTTCTATGTTCCTGCCTGTTGGATCAGCTGATAGAGGTGTTATGGTTCTATGTTCCTGCCTGTTGGATCAGCTGATAGAGGTGTTATGGTTCTATGTTCCTGCCTGTTGGATCAGCTGATAGAGGTGTTATGGTTCCATCCTGTTATGCAGCATGTTGATGCTTCTCTCTGAACTAGCTAAACACATGGGTCTGGGGGAGAGTTCTTCAGAATTGACGTGGCAACTCCCCCGTGCAGTCAGACCGTGGCTGCTGTGACTGGTGATGTGAACTCTCCGCCGAAGCCCAAATAAACCATCATTGTTTGACATCAGAGCTCCTGCTCTTCCCGTGTCTCCTTCCTGAGTCCTTGACTCCCGCTGCATTGCTGCTACACACAAGTTTCCCTTACAATAAACAATGATGACAAATATTAAAGTTTCATATGATAACCTCAGTAGAAGTAGCTTTGTGACTGGGGGATAACGACTCCTCTGTCTTGTAGACACAGTTTACTTTAGAAATGTCTCACAGCGCAGCTACATTACAGCGGACATTCTTCTCAGCTCTGAGGCAAATGTATTTTCAATTGAAATGAGTCGTCAGCCACACAGCCATTATCAGAGCAGCTGTGAATGAGGAGTGGAGCCATGGAGGAGCCGAGCAGCTGAGTATGACGGATGTGAAGCTCGGCTATCCAATCACTGCTCAAATGAGTCATGTTTGCCTAATCGTCCAAACAGCATTTTTACTTGAAATGCAAATAACAAGTCGAGTCATATCACCTACAAGTATTACAAGATTCCAATAGTCAATATCATAAATCAATCAGTAAACATACTCTACCCAGGAGCACATGCTTCAGCACATGTAGCTGCATGTTCCTCAGTGTGTGACAGACAGGGTTCATTCAGCTGTGGAGGCAGTTGAGATCCACAAACGTTGGGAGAGGTAGCGTAAGGTGTTAGAAACATTGAGTGTGCTCTCCTGGGCTCAGCTGCTGCCTCTGCTAACACAGTGTGGATGCCGTCAGCAGGAAGGACAGCGTCAGCAGTAAAGGGTCAAAGCTACTCCACCTGCACAGAGGACACAACTCTGCTGCACGCGGAAGAGGACAACACATCTGCCTCTTTATTTGAAGCTCCCATGTGTTCTGTTCCTGTTTGTAAGCATGTACGTATCTCACTGCTAGGGCACAGGCTGTGATATCCATCTTAGTCTTTACGTGGGGCCATGCCAGCGGATTGCACCAACTAATCGGACAGGGTTGGAATGGAGGATGAAGGCCACCCTGAAGAAGGTGTTTTTAGAGTGAAGCTATACGAATACAAGCCACAATACGAAGCAGGCAATGCTGCTGGTGAAGGAGAGTCGCATGGGGGAACTGGTCCCGAAGGTTTAACCGGGAGATAAATGAGTATACAAATATGAGTCAACAACAATTGTTACCAGAAAAACAAGAATATGCTCTAAGGAAATCAAAACATTTCATCTATTTTGATTTCATGGGAAATTGTAATGTTCCCTTTAATGTTTCTGCTTTGTCTATTTTGGTATATTGATACATTTGGGAGGGATGCCTCTGGACGCGTGGTTTGGACTTTAGCTCCACAGAAGGCCATCTAGAGCTCTAGTGTGAGCCCACCTCCTGTGGAGACATCTCATCTCTAGCTGCGGGCTGTCTTCCTCCCCCCACACACACATACACACACACACACACACACACACACACACACACACACACACACACACACACACACACACACACACACACACACACACACACACACACACACACACACACACACACACACACACACACACACACACACACACACACACACACACACACACACACACACACACCACAATGCTGTGTGACGTAAGATAACTGGAGATACAGGGGAGAAGTACGAGAGACATTGATAATGTGGAGAAAATTAAAGCTGGCGACATAACTCTGCAGTCAGATACTTTCGTATTTTCTCATGCACTAAATAACAAGCCCCAAGCTGCTGCAGATCAACAGGCTGTCCTCAGGCGGTCAGATGAGTTATAGTGAGACGACAATAGCCCTGATATTCACTGTGCATCCTTTCCCATTCCCCACAGTGCTGGGTGTCGGCAGGGAGGGAAGTCACATTAATAATGATGCTAGCACGGAGAGGATAGAGCACCATCTTCTCTCTTATCTTATAAAACATTCCACGGTCCAGAAAACATTTCTACATTTTAAACTGGACGTATACGCTATTGTTGGAGGCATATTAAAAGGTTCAAGAGCAGCACACCTGGGCACATGAAACGCCAGAGGAGAGCAACTGACCTGAGACGGACGATGGCATCATGTTCCCGGATCTTTGGACTTCATCAAATTTGCTGAAGATTACATTCAACCTGGAAAATAAGAGGTATTGATAAGTATGTAAAGATGATACACAATAAAAGGAGAGTAAATACAAAGTGTCCGAAGTTTGAAGCAGAGAGAAAGATGGTTTGTGGAAAAGGACCCTGCACCATCCATCACTTCCTATGTGAGAAGTTCCCCCCTCCGTGCAGCAGGGAGGGACAGGACCAAAATAGACGGTGTCCAAAGCTGCCACACACATGACAAATGGGGGGGGGTTGCTGGTGGAATGCATGTCGACCAGTGTTGGAAAAAAGAGGACGAGGAAGACAATAAGATAACAGAAATAATACGATAATAAAATAAAAGTCTCTTAATATGATTTTAAAAAATCCAAACCTGACGTGTGAAATTCTGGCATGCTTAAACGTCACCTATCATGCTCTTTTTAGGCAATAGCATAGGTCCCAGATATATACAAATATATAAAAAACATGTCTAAGAAGGGTTTTGCTCCAAATACCAAACAGATCACCCGTTCTAGCCGTGCCTCATATCCCTCTATTTCACTTCCTGTTTCTAAAGTGCTGATTCTGGGTAGAAAGCTTTAAAAAATAAAAATAATTGATAAAAAATAAGAAAGGAGGGGTCTGAGCTCATGCGGGACCCGGCAGCTACCGTCTAAACTAAATGCTGCCGTGATGAAACGCCATATCATGGATCATCAAGGATTCTCTCTGAACAGTCTGGAGCTCAAAGGCTTTCTCTCTTGCCGGTTATACCACAAGGTGAGTTCCTTTCTACTTCCTGCTTCTTCACACACATGCTCTCCAGTACAGGTTAGCTCTGAGTGTTAGCGATGCTAATGTTAACACCGACCATATTACGTCAAAAGCAGTCGGGCGCAAATCTGGATCAGCTCCGTTGTTCCCCCGTTTTTAGAGATTTGGGTACGGAGGAAAAGAGAGGGGGTTTTATTTTCTGACGGTGCGTGAGTTCCCCGACACACGGGGACACATGTCGATGTAGAGAAGACATCACAAAGTGCATTTAGCATGACAGGTCCCCTTTAAGAGAAGGAGGACTGTAAGTCCGATTCAGTGGCTGGAGTGTTATGCCAAGGGTAGGTTTCAAATATATCAAACACAAGGTTAGCTAGAGATAGGAATCTAGATAATCCCAATCCAAGGTTGTGTGAAATCACCTGGATGATATGGAAGGTGAAACAAAAATAACTTCACCTCAGTAATTATTTCTGAACTTAGACTATGGAGCTGCACATGGGGCACTTTCTGTTTCTTTAAATATCATGTACAAATACATGTGTGCTAAGAAAATGATTACATAGTGTGTCTTTTTGATATGTTCTCTATAAGCAACAGACAGAACTTCTCTAATATCTGCAACACTGAATGCAGCCCCCCCTTTCCAAATGATTTTGAAGAAACACTGCAATAATCACATATATGCAATACAATCTGTGACAAAGCACCGTTAAGGGGAGTTTAAGGAAGCAGACAGGAAACCAGCCGGAAGGTAAGTGCTGATGTGAAATTAGGTCAGCATCAAATCCATTTTAGACATTTTGAAAAATGTATTTCAGTCTTAGTGCACACTATAATTACAAGATGTTCACAACTTGACGTTGCTGTCAGACAGCATCTCTGACGGGGAAGCGACCGCGAGACGTCTCTGCTCTCAGAAACCACCAGACTCACTCCATTGATAAAAACACACTTTGGAGGTAACCACATTCCCACAATAACACAAACAGACTAACAGTGTTAGACAGTGAGAGGTTCAAATACCGGGTTTCTTTGTGGAGTCTGATGGCTCCGAAGATACAGAACAAAGATATAGGCTTCGGTTCTCTGTGAAAAAGGGCTGTCTGACAGGAACGCAGAGTGATGAGAATATTCTCAACATAGCACAACACTTACACTGAAAACAATACGTTTTGTTGCTGCCCCGTCCACAGCAGTACATAACCTAGCTTCCTGCTGGTTCTCCTGTCTGTTCCTACTGCTGCATCTACTGTACAATACACGGACTCAGGATAGGTAACTAATACAACCAAATGATTCATTTAGGATATAAGCGTACAAAAGGTTGTTTTTTGAATGTTCTTATATAGATAGATATATATAATTTGTAAGAGACTGCATTTGTGAAAGATGGATGAACCTAATACAATAAAGACGGAGTGTAAATCTTCCCACGTATCAGTGTTCTCACTGCAATGCTGCAATGCCTAATTCTGCCACTAGTGGGGGTGCTACAGGTCTGGAGCCTGCTACCTTTGTGTCCACAGAGCCTTTATGTGTATTTGGAAGAATAAGTGAGTGTGGTAGGAGGCCAAGCAGAAAAGAAGAAGAAGAGGATGGAGGGAGGGAGGGAGGGTCAGCGTTCTGTGGTCGTACCGTGACTGTGGCAGGCCCTTTTTGCTGAGATCCATCCTCACCCTCTCCCCCTACATGTCTGTAGATCTCCACCAAGCAGCTCATCGCTCCGTCACGCACCTGAAACCCGCAACATGTGAAATCATTACCAACTGTTTCTTTGATTTGCACCTGAGTCTTTGTTCTTACCATAGACTATATGCACATATGTGCAATATACAAATATACAATTTGACTACGGTGGCAAAGCAGATGGAAGAAAAGCATGACTGTGCATACCTGACTTGTGGGGTCCCCCAACAGGTTACATATGTGGGGAACAATTTTACTCAGGGTCAGGCCTTGAGCTCCATGTCTGGAAGAAAATAAGCATATCACTCAGCCCAACGAACAGATACAGCAGATATACAGCCCCTACGGGACAGGGTAGTGAAAGGAAGCCAAGCTGAACAACATCAGTCATTTATCTTTTGAAAATAACATGTAATTTAAAAAAAGGCAGTTTTGAACTAAGATGTCTGCCTAGCTAAAGATATTGTATTTCATAAACTGCATGTATACATTCTAATTTGCAATAATGGAAAGATGTGTATCATCCACATGACAAAACGATGAAACTAGGTCTCATCCACACGGACAGTGCACGTGCAATAAGAAAGGTGAGACTCACGTGCTCAGCGTGGCGACGAGACAAAGGCACACTCCTTCTCTGGTCCTGTTGTTCTTGTGTTTGAAGCCTCCCAGCATTCGATCCCACACATACTATAACAACACAACACAATGGATTATCAGTCAATGGATCATTGAGAATACAAACAGTAAAGGAAATGGACCAGTCCGCCATGAATGGCTATTCAAAGATATGATATGATATAATCTATGTGTTGTTTTTTTTTAATATGGCATCCATTTTGACACGTTTTTCTCAGAAATTGGAAGTAAAACCTCAGCTCTCTTAATAATGATATAATAATCATTCAGGACAAAAACTGGTCACAAACATTTAGTTGGGCAGTTTGTGTCCTCGAGACACATCAGAGCAGGTCAATGTGAAGGGTTCCAGGTAGGGCAACAGGGAGAGTTGTGTTGGGTTAAATATCAGAGGTTTGAGGATTAGATTCAACACAACAGCTCAGTGGTCCATTTCATCACACGCACTAAGGTCGGCTCAATCAGGGAGCAGCAGGCTGTGTGTGAGTGTGTGTTGGTACCTGTGGGCTGGCAGCTTGCTCCATGATCTTTAGCAGCATTGTTTGGTCCTGTTCTCGCACTTGGTCTTTAGAATCTCCCAATCGATCGATAAGGCTGGGCAGAACTGAGGAAAGAGCAGGAGGAAACCAAGAAGAATCACACCAGACCAGGAATTACAAACATATGTATGGGTATTGAAAATGATCCTATGGCCAATCAATCTTTCAGGCATCCCCTCAAAACAGTCATCATAGAAGGAGGAGTTTGAATTGTAGTCATTTGTTCTTGTTTGAACACAAGTATAACAAATAAAAAAATAAATGTGTGAAGTAATACAGGAATAAATAAATAAATACGGAAATAAATAAATAAATAAATGAGGAAATAAATACAGAAATAAATAAATAAAAGTATAAATAAATAAAAGTCGAAAACAAAACAGAACACACGTTATTATATATCTTTAATATATTTCTACATTTACGGTCACTTACATTTAGTTATTTATGTATTTCTGTGTCCATATGCTAATGAGGTGGGCGGTCCTAACCTCAGTCTGAAGCATGATTGGTTACAGGACTGTGATCATTTCTGGCAGATTGGGCTCTACTTCTAACGTCTGGCTGACAGCACTGATTCGAATGCAGGAGGAGCATTACTGTTTAGCCCTTATCTTTATACATCCATGGTTTATCCACAGTTTTAATTGTTGACAATTCAAATGTACTCAGGTTTATTTATGGTTATTGGTTTAAGAGCCATTGGAGATCATTGGAGATCATTAGCGGACCATTTAGACTAGAGAATGGAGAACCAAAAGACTATGTCCACTTTCGTGTGGAACGATGTAGAGAGGACTTGCCCCAAAATGTTATTGAAGCACACGTTCGTTACTGCGGTCACCTCAGCCGTCTCTCGCGTTTGCTTGGTCAAATCAGCAGCTCTTCAGGCCTTTAGGTAATCGCTGAGTAGCGGCTCTGACGCAGGACAAGAGTCAAATAATGCATGTTTTACTGCTTTCTTTTACAGAGCGATACAAATCATTTTTACCATAAGTTCGTAATAAAACGGACACTGTTAGAGTCAGTCCTAGTTTGACTGCTACCAACCGAAATCATGTAAGTGTATTTCAAGTGTACTATGTATTAATGTATTGAGCTATACTTAAATCAGGTTTTACAATTGTTTGACTGATCCAGATCATGCAATGTTATTGTTTGTTTATTGATTGTTATGAACCTGTCTGAGGACCACAGATGGAAATGAGCTATGAGCTATAATCTGACATATTGCATCTCTTCTCTTTGCTGAGATTAATGTATTTGTATGCATGGTCCTTCTATAAATAAATAAATTAAATAAATAAAATACCAACAATAAAATGAAGTACTTTTACTGTGTACTTTGTGGGTAATATTCTCTCAAATTCTCCTCCTGAGAACAAAATCATGCCACTTCTGCTAAACCCAATCTGTCAGAAATGATCACACTTCTGTAACCAATCATGCTCCAGACTGAGGTTAGGACCGCCCAGCTCATTAGCATACGGACAGAAAGACATAAATAAATAAATGTAAATGACCGTAAATGTAGGAATATATTAAAAGATATATAATAACGTGTGTTCTGTTTTATTTTCGACTTTTATTTATTTATTTATACATTCAAGTATTTATTTCCATATTTATTTATGCATTTATTCTTTTATTTATTTGTGTATTTATTTCCACATTTATTTATATTTATTCCTGTATTTATTTCCTTATTTATTTATTCCTGTATTTATTCATACATTTATTTAGACATGTATTTATTTATACTTATATAATGTTCCGTCCTCCATAAAAAAGAGGAGGGGCGGACAGTGGGCAGCAGTCACCGCGGTAGAAGAGAACTGTCCTCAAAGCAAAGACAGGATCTCAGCCATTATGCCTGCATTCAAATGTGAACGAGACGTTCGGGGTGCACTGATCATTGACAACTGAATCTCTAGTTTACCGGAAATGTGAACTCATATTATTAAATAATTATTTAGTTTAAATGAGAGACTGGTGAGATTTCACAAAAGCTCTGGAAATTGTAAAATTGCAAGAAAACGAAACATTCAAATTTACCTTGACCTTTAAACTCCATATTTGTCTTTATTTCGATGTATTTGATTCAATAGGCGCATCTGTGGGAGGTTCTAAAAGCTCCTCTTTAGACATTTGAAGTAAGAGGCTTTAATCTACATTACACAAATATGATATTGTGTAATGATAATTTATTACAAGATATAACATGTTGAATCTTACCTGTTCCCACGTGGGACCTAAATCTCTCCTGTAACCTCGTCACTAAGGCAGATAAGAGGTCCAAGCCGAGCAGAGCCACCTGGTGGAGACACAATAGAACACATGTATACATCTAAATGCTATTTAAATGACATTTGATCAAAAATAAACCACATGTATCTCTTGAATTCCCTTTGTGTTGTTCTGAATCACACATTCATGCAATAACCATTTGCTACAGCCATGGATATCTTGTGTTGAAGGCTGTTTTGAATATGCTCTGTTGCAAAGGATTGTGGGTAACAGAATCTTTGGATGTTTCTGAGCTCCTGCTTCATCATGCATGCCACTAGCCTCCTGCAACCTTCACAACATCTCATGTTGATACATTTGGTACACAATAAGTCAATAAAAGACACGGTGAGCCCGGCACCATGACTGTACACCACCGGACCAAACATTGATCTAAATGCCCTGCGCCTCATTCCAGTATCCAACCTTGTCTGGGGGTGAGTGAGCTTCTCAATGAACGGATAGTGAGAGTTGCCCTGCTAACACCAGATCAGCACATAAGCATCACCTGGGCTTCGGTTCAGAACATGGTGCAATTTTTGGAAACCCTAATTTTGTAAAGACAAATCTGAAACCGGGAGAATTTGAAGTGCAGCTATGCTGCCACCTAGTGTGATTAAAGTGAACTGAGGAAGAGAAACAGTGACACAAAGCAATCTATTCAACTGGTGCTGGAGACTAGTGATGGGAATATGGCTCTTTGAAGGGAGCCGGGTCTTATGGCTCCGTTCCTTTGCGAGAGCCGTTCAAAAGAGCCGTAGGGGGGCGGGGTTACTAGGTTTATCTGCAAAATATACCTCTTATAATTCAATCAAATGTAGCCCTGTTTGGACTAATGATGTATATATTGTGTAGTACACATATATCACCTTTGTATTGAAGCATTCAAAAGTAAAAGTGACATGTTTAATATAATGATTTGCTGTGGCCAATTGTTTTCATTGCATTTACAGACCCTTGTAACTCTGATTGTAGAACCACGCTACACAAAGCAGATAGCAACACCTGTCCTATACAAACTGACAACAAATCTTTGCTGCGGCTAAAATAATCAAATACATGTATTGCAATGCTCAAAACAGCAGCATCCAACCGTCTCAATAATCCTTGGATATATGTCACTGCACGCCGGAGCACCCGTAGCGCGGAGATTATGGGATTAGTTTTGTATCATAAAAATTAAGCAACACTTGTTCAGAATAAAGCAAAACTATGAGTTTAAAAGGAAAAAAACGGAGTCAAGCAAAATAAAATTAATTTCAGAAATAAAATTATAAATTACAAACAAATAATTAGGGTAATCATGTAAACTATAAGTCTTTTTTCTTAGTTTTAACATAGGTTTTTGTTTGCAGTTCTTGTTTCTTCTTTCTCAATGACCAGACTTTTGCTCTCGCTGCAGCTCTCTCTTTTGCGCTCCCTCATTTTTTGTTTGAGATTTTGACACAAACATCCCAGGTAGGCGGGACTTTCAGGGGTGCGTCCCCATTGGCTACTACATTTTTTTGAGTGACAGCCCAGTCCTCCAACGATTGTACAGTGCAGGCAGCTGCGAGCGTTCAGACACCGGTGCACACACTCAAACGGACTCGTGTGCCTGACTCTACCAACAGCTTTTCATGATTCTGTTTAGATATGCAAGTATAAGCCATGATAGCTTATTTTATTAACACGCTAATCTGATATGAAAATCAATGGAGGCTGAGTTAACTTTGTAGGGAAACCTACCGTCCATGAGCTGTGTTTTATTTGTTAACTTCATATTTTTCATTTCCTAACACATTTATTTTCCTCTCATATTAACAGTGTGGATCATTGACACAGCGTGGCGTCCAGAGTCTTATCCCGTTTTCCCACTTCCTCTGAGGGGACAGCATGGAGGGGGGGGGCATGAAGAAAGACCTGCACCAGCTGGCGTTACTGTTATCACTGGCTCAGTGTCATTTCATTTGACCAAATGTCTTTACATATACATTTAATAGATGTTATTATTATCCACCTTTCTGTTTTATGTCCTTTTATTTAAAACATTCTTTGAGACTTCATCTTCTGGTTCAAATTTCAATAAATGTAGTTTGTATAATCAATCTTTTGTCTTATTCTACATGGAAATGTTAGAGATTCCATTCCAATCTGTTGATTATTCAGATCTTCCTCAGGAATAGTACGTAGAGTTTTAATGCTAAACGTATATCATGTTCTCACAGGATATAGAACGAGACAACACAGTGTGTATCCATAGTGTATGAATGCTTCAGCCCAACATAGTGAGATGTGAGCATGCTCCTAATTGTGTTGGTATGCAGCCGGTCTGCTCTGTTTCATAAAGCAAACCTGCCACTTTTATATTGCAGAATTTGTTAAATTAACTTTCCCTTCATCTGGAAATGTTTGGTCTGCCTAATGAGTACCTCTGTGTTTGAACCTTTTTAGAATACAACATTAAACATTGAGCAAGTGTTATGCTGTGTGACTAATGCATTTTCTACCTCAGCAGATTTACAGCCTTCCAGGAGAGCGGGTCGCTCCTCGTCACAGAACGTTATTCCGCTCTGAGCCAAGCCTCTCTTCCCTTGAGTCCATTGAGCCATTTGCATTTCAAGCTAGTACTTCCTGTATTCTCCTGCTTTTCCAAATGTCCCACTGGAAGAGCAGGTAGTGAGCGTCCCGGCAGGCACAAGGCCTGGTGGGATCTCCGGGCTGATGACAGGCCGAACAAAGAGTGGCCGGGAGCTGGAGAGGGACCAGCTCCGTTTAGCAAGGGCGTGCATCTCCAGAAACTCACTCTGACTTCACATCCAGCTGCTCTCGGGCTGGAATGAATGAACCGGTCTTATTGAACCAACTGAAGGTAAACAGGAGAGCTGGGTTACAAAGGGACCATGGCAACAACGGCAGCCTGTGTTTTAGAGGGAAGACACAGAATAGCACAGATGGCTAAACTCCCTCTTGCTGTCATCCACAACTGGACCCCACGTAAATACACACACACACACACACACACCACACACACACACACACACACACACACACACACACACACCACACACGCGACCCCCCACAGAGCTCGAGACCCAAATCTCTCAGACATCATCCCTTCCCAAATCCCCCAACCAACACACTCTCTTCTCACCTCTACTCTTCTTCTCTGTAACACTGTCTCTATAGCAGCAGCAGCAGCAGGTCCTCAATACTAATGATATTTCAATTCCTGAAGTGGATATCCGTCACCATTCAGCCAGAACGAGGACATGAGACGGAGTCATGTCAGAAAGCACAAACGGATGAATGCACGTGTTTCTCCAGCTCAGCTCAGATTGGAACAGCACTGGTGGTCCTGATTGCAAAAAGAACGTGACCTTAAGGTTGCAATGTATACAAGTAAGAACTTCTCCTACTTTGTTCACGATGTCTCATGGTGCTGCGTACCGGTACGCCGAACCGGTCCGCAGCACCAATGTCTCACTGTTTAGTCCAAGTCCACCTTATGGGGCGGCTGCGGCTGCGAGGGAGTACGCTTGTCCTTCAATTGGAAGGTTGGGGGTTATACTCTGCAGCCAACATGGCGCTGCCTGTGTCCTTGGGCAAATACTGAGAGTTGGCCAACGGTGTGTGAATATGTGTGATTGTTAGCTTAGTTGAGCAAAGTGCACTGCTCTGTGTAGACCAGGTGTGAATGATGACTTGTCGAATGTAAAGCGCCTTTGAGTGCTCGTAAAGACTGGGTTATACCGGCTATACAATCACTGTCCATTTAACATTTCCATATGAACACGTATCAAGATTCCAGAGACCAGACAAATCAGACAATGACAGGATGCAATGATTGAGGGTTGTAATATTTGCCGTGTACAGATTAAAATAAGATGACAAGCTGGATGCTCAAGTGAAAGCAGACATACATGGATCCTGTTACCAGTGGACAAGGCAGCCAGCCACATCCCACACAGTCAGAGCAATGCAGCACACACGTGTGAGTGTGTAGACTTGAGGCCACCGTGTCCTCAGACACACAGACAGAGAAGGGGGCAGGCTGAATCCTGCCTTTGACCTTATCCGTAGCTGCTGGGTCTGTATCACCGAGCACTTTGTGTACACACCAGCTCAGACTGGGCAGGGTCTGTCTGCGTCTGTGTGAATACAACCAGCAACTTGTCCCTGCTCTCCTGCTGGCCCCTTACCTTGGGGTCCATTGAGATGACATCCTGCTGCCGTTTGCTTCACTGTTGCAGCTGTCTTACACACCGTGGATCTTACACATAAGAAGGTCAAGTAAGGTAGAGACTCATGTGTATGTGAACCCGTCATTACATGGTAAACAGTCAGTTCTCCTACCGGTGGAGCTTCTGTTCATTTTCCAACACTGCAGCTATAGAAATCACACATGACCAATGTGAGACTTAAAGGTGGGGAGGTAAGAACGGAGAAACCAGCGCGAGTGGCTAGAATTTGAAAATACGCAGCCGAAAAAAATCTGCCCCTTCCTTCAGACTTCCTCACAGAGCCCCTCCTCCAACACACAGGAACGCGCACATGACCAATGAGGGCACGAGATGAGTCTGTGCCCCGATGGAAGGCTGACAGGCAGGTAGGCCATCCAGTCACTTTAGCCGGCTCAGATGATTGGTCGTGCTTTTTACAGAACTACGGCTTCAACAGATGATGTTTGTATGTATTTATTGTCAGAGCACTTCATGTATCCTTTGCTATCGGGATGGTAAGAGCTTTCCATGGAATATAACAACACGTGTTCCTGAAGTGAATGACCTTCCCCTCCTTCAAGGACGCTGCAAAGGGAATGCAGAAAGTACTGTTGGACCTAAAGCAGTAACCTACGACCAAACTAACCCACTAACATCCATACCAGCTCAAGACAACACATGTGCCTGTTGACGCTGTAAATCTCCACCCGTCTCTGATGGGGAGGAACCTCTCAAGGACTTCTCTCTGTGTCCTGCCTGTCATCTCCTTGCCAGTGCAAACACCATGCTCAGGCTCGTACACAGACACACAGACATGGAAAGGCTAAGGGAGTGCATTCTCACACACATCACCGTCTCAATGCCCAACAAGAACATCCCAGCTGATCAAATGAAGCTTGCAAAAAGACGTGCTCTTAGTCTCTCCATGTGAACGGTGAACGTGTGCCTCTTCCACACAGACACAGCGGGCTGTGATTGGCTGCAGACCCGGCCCTCCTTCCTGCCACAGAACACTAACTGAATTCTGATGTCTCGGGCACTTGCATAAAGACCGGGCTTTGTCTGGACCGTATCTATTCTCAACTGAAATGACTGAGTGTAACTCTCCAGCCAATAACTCAACGCCTGAGTTCTGTACAACGGAAGGATCCGGATTCAATGCTGCAGGACATCCTCTGCAGGAGTGCCTTAAGCGGTTTGATTCTCAAACAGCCGTGAGCCGTCAGACTGGCAGAGGAGGTGCTTTCCCCTGGTGCGTGTTCCTTAGTAGCGCGTCCACTAAGCCACAGCACACCACGAGACAGTGCCTATGTTTGCAGAGCAGCTGGGACGCTACTGTGTGCTGCAGAGCACAGCGGGAAGTAGTGGCTGCTTGCTTTAAAGTTCAAAATGAACAGAGAAAGGACATGCTGGCTGTCTAAGGCCGACAGTCGTGATACCAACAAGATCTATCATGTAGTATATTGTACATTTCTATTTTGTTTCCAATCTGTAATGGTAATATAGAAATGTGATACAATTTAAGATGCAGACATGTTAGAATAGTTGAGTGTAAATGTAACCATCAGATGTTGCTAACCTTTAAAGGAACAACACTTCAAGTCACCGCCACTAAAGGCACTAAGGTCTGCTGGCATGACGGCGTTTCGTAGTCTCCCTTGCTGCCTTGTTAGCAGCCACCAGTTTTAAGACACGCATCTTCAGACATGACATTCAACAACCACTCAAATCTCATATGCTTGTGTTACCTACAGACGTTATTTCAGCCATCTAACCAAAAACTCAAAACCGTTAACCTGAGCACGGGAGGTGCTACCACGTAACACACGTCCTGGTTCAGGAGCCATTCCTGCACTGATCGATACCTTGCTCAAGGACAGGCTGACATTCCAGCCGTTGTTGCAGGAGAGAGGATTCTTGGCAGGCACAGCCAGCATACTGCAGATGTGTGTTGGGCCCGGGACGTGTGAAGCTGGTCTTGTGCCAGCGTATGGAGTGCAGCAACAACGTTATCATATTCCTGAGGTGTGATTGGCCTGCAGCGACCACAGTGGCTCAGCCTGAGGCCTGGACTGTGCACTAAACACTCACTATGGTACACACCCGACAGCGCCGACACGCACAGCACACACAGAAGACTGCTTGCACACACAGTCGCTCTCTGTGTGCTCCTCCAGTCGCCGTGCGGTTCTCGGCCCCTATGTGTACGGCGACGCTGCTGGCGACGTTATACACGGACCTGGGTCTCTCGGTCACCTGAGTGCTGCATGCAGCACTGTCATGGCGCGATCGCAGCGCGCGCAGAGAGCCCGCGAGAGAGAGCTAGAGAGAGCGAGAGACGCAGAGAAGTGCGAGAGAGCAGCGCGCAGAGCAGAGACGAGAGTCGAGAGCAGAGAGCAGCGAGAGAGCGCAGACGCGAGAGACGAGAGGCGCGCGATCGACGCGACGAGCGAGCGAGAGCGCGCGCGCGCGAGCGCGAGAGCCGCTCGCGCGCGCGCAGCATCGCGCGCTCGACGCGCTCGCTCTCTCTCTCTCTCTCTCGCTCTCTCCCATTATGGCAACCCGTATCAGGAACATCAACACTTAACCCTTCAAGTCTGTGGAGGAACATTCGTGGCGTTGCAGTGTTCTCTAATGGAGTTGGAAACGTTCGGATTTCATTGATGGCGGTGTTCACACAATCACAGCCTATCATTAGCTCTGTCTGATAACACTTCAGCTCCGGCACATGTCCCCGTCGATCGGGCACGCAGGACAGAGGGGCGAGCACAGAGAGGTTCAGGGACAGGACAGGGTATAGCGGTGATCGATCCACACGGAGTACGACAGCCAGCTGAACCAATAAGGCAGACAGAGCAGGCGAGTGAGAGCAACGCATTGGAATAGATGCCTCAAGGTTTACTTTGAATTGTTTCATTCTGAAGCAATCTTTGAGCGGCCAACTGTGTCCTTGAGGTAGGGACGTGGCCTATCAGACGGCAACCACGGGACGGGTGGTGCCGCAAGCTGAAGTGCTCACGGGTCACATGGGTTACAGGCAGATAACTGAACACAGCAGCAGCCAATCAGAGACAACACACCAACACACCAACACACTGCAGTGTCAGATATCACAGGGAAACAACCGCATTCTATAGTGTGACAGTTCAGCTGTTTTACAGGAGACCTCTTGTCATCATCATCATCATCACCATCATCATCATCATCATCAAAGAGCACATACACATCCAAACCAACAGGGGTTCAGTGTAGAGACCACTGTTCACCACCACATGCAGTTCTCTGTCTCTTGGCTTCGTCACTAAGACAAACCCTTGAATGTAAACACAATCCACTTCATTCATATTTACACAGTACTCGTATAACAGCAGTACTGGAGGGCTTCAACGTGTGAGGAGACTTCAATGAACATGGTGCAGCAGAATGCAGCGACCCGGAACCTAAGCTGACCTGAATGTTGGACTGCACTGCCATGTGTGAGCCTCTGACACAAAGTGAGTGTCTGTTGATAACACACACACCTGCCAGACAGGATGGAGGGGGACGTCTCTCTGTGGGCAGACAGCGGTGCTAAAGGGAGTGGCAGCAAGGCTAACGGCTACAGAAACAAGTGGACATGTAGGCAGGGAGACAGCTGACTCAGGAGGTCAGACGGAACACACAGCGACACGCAGGACACTGTCGGATCCCAATGGACGAAAGGGCAGAGATGCTACCCTTCACAACACTGGGTGCATGCATGGGTTGGGAGGACATGCATGTTGTATACATCACTATTATCTCACATATTTCATATTACAAAGCATCACTTTGAAGTACACGACAATAGAATGCTATTATGTCTCCACTTCAGTTCATATCACGTAACCCTGCATTACAGAGCTTGTCGAGACAGTGACTGTATTCAGTTTGAGAAAGATACTCAAACTAGTCCCAAAGAAAGACCATCCTAACAACAACAAGTGTTGTGACCTTCAGGAGTCATGAGGACTTCCAAGGAGAAGTCAGGCGGCGCTGGGGGGAGAATGCTGCTTGCTTTCCAGAAGTCATAGCAACCCTTGGTGTATTCAGGGACATGCGTTACCTTGTGTTAACTGGATGAGTTTCTTAACAGACTTGATTGTACTCTCCTTTTGAGATTTGATTCGTTACATTTTTTGCAAGTGATGTATTTAAATATTGAAGTAATATGAAAAACACCAGTACATTTCTGTACGTACCAACACACTCTTTCCTCCAGGACATTTCTGTACGTACCAACACACTCTTTCCTCCAGGACATTTCTGTACGTACCAACACACTCTTTCCTCCAGGACATTTCTGTACGTACCAACACACTCTTTCCTCCAGGACATTTCTGTACGTACCAACACACTCTTTCCTCCAGGACATTTCTGTATTTAACAACACACTCTTTTGTAGGACAGTGATCTTTGGTTGTCACTATGGACCATGACAGAGCATATTATATCATACTGTCCAATCCACTCAGAGGCTTCCTTCCTGGGCCCGGCTGACTCTGCAGAACTAATTGCCAGAGTGATAACATGATATGGGCGCCAGCGCTCCAGTGGGCTGACGTGGAAAAGAGCATGCACGAGAGCTGATCACAGGAAACTGACTGTGCAGAAATACTCCTTATAATTTCAAAAGTATAATCCGTGGATTAGAGCCAGTGCTTACGGGTCGTTTCATCTCTGAGCGGGGTCAGAGCACGTGACCAACAGGGTGCCGCTTCCTGGGGCAAGTCAGTGTCACTCAAGCCCCCGTTAGTGACGGGTGCACAAACATGCCACTCTCCTTTCACAGCTAGAACAAAAGAGATTCTTTGAATATATATTAAAAACGCAACTTTCCAAACTGCCAGAGACACTTAAGTAGGGGCGCGGCAACACTCGGGACATGCTCACACCAACAATAACATTTGATTGATTGGGGTATCTTTTGTTAGTTTTGATATGAACATTGAATTCCAATCTTAGATACAATACCCTAGCATTTTGGATATGGCAATACATGGACAGAACTTTGAATGTATTATTATATGTATGACTTAACAGGTTGTGCAGCCACAGTTATCTAATATGGCTGACAGTGGGTGACAGGAGGAGGGGGGCTATGTGGGCAACGCAGCACTGTGTCTGTGTGTGCCCTCACAGTAGAGCAGCGACAATAGAAAGCGCAGCTGGTATTGACGCTGCAGAAAAATAAATATTGATATTTCAATATTTTTGACAACACTGCTCTGTTACGGGATGAAGAGGATCATATGTAAAGAAACTGCATTTGGCTAAACTATAGTGATCACTTATTTATCAATCTCAACCTGCCAATCATAGGTATAGAGTAGACACTAGAGAGTGTGCCAGGTTGCTTCTGGACAGTAAACGTCAATAGGAAAAACATCTGCAATTGGTATAGACTAGGCATTAGAATTCCTTTCTCTTGATACTAAAAAGCCCTATGCAGTAGATGGAAGGAAGGATGCTGGTCACAATCAAGTGTTTCAGTTCAGTCTAGGGGTAATAAGCTGATCACAGAGGGGGGGTAGACACTTGTGTGGAAAATAGTTGACTTCAAAGCCCTCAACAACCAGAACTACCTCACAGACCTGCTGCACCCCCCCCCCTATCTCACAGACCTGCTGCACCACCACCCCCCTTCCTGCTGCCTCCGCTCATCAGAAGCCGACCTCCTAGGGAGGGGACAGAGCCTTCCCGTCGCTGCCCCCTCCCTCTGGAACTCACTCCCCCCACCCATCAGAGACTGCCCTGACCTCACCTCCTTCAAAACACTAACCTCTTCAATCTGGCTTTTAATGTGTGATTGTTGTTATATTATTTGATTTTAATTTAACTATATATATGTATTTGTTGTTCTTCTCTTTTCACTATCTCTGTAAAGCGACTTTGAAGACCTGTACACAAATAAATGTATAATTGTTATTGTGTGTAGGGTTGACTGAATGCCATTGCTCCGCGAGAAGACACAGCGGTGTCTGCTCAGGCGGGGCAGGACTGGGTATGATGTCATCCAGTGGCTCAGGAGAGGCTGCAGCGTCATCTCCCACAGGACCATGCTGCCTGACTGGTTGCAATACAGACTGGACAACACCAGAGGAGAGACAACAACAACAACAACAACAACAACAACAACAACAACAACAACAACAACAACATCATCAAATAAAGTATACCATGTTCCATCACATACCAAGCCAAAACAACTTTAGGAAACCATTTGCCAACAGCTGTGACTACAGGTTGAGAATCTACACAGCTCAACAGGAGAAGCGAAAGCAGGAGATGAAGGGAGCGAGCATGCTTGTATATGATGTTCAGAAGAGCAGGGGTTCCCTCTGGGACACTGAAGAACTTTGCACTCTTCTGATAGGCTGACACAATCCCTTCAGAAACAGAATCTGACACAGCAGAGGACAATGAACTGAGACATGAACACACATGAGTTCTGATGAGAACACAACACAAAGTCACACCCTGAGCAGAGCCAGCAGGTTCCTTCCTCTGCCACACACTGAAATACACAGCTGTGATGTGCCGGGACTGGGTGAGTAAGTATGGCTGTAGTGGCATCACACCTTGGCCTATAAACAGGTACGACACAATATGCTCCTGGATCAGCTAAGTGTAGCAGAATATCATACGAGACATCTCATCAGCCACTAAGAACCCTAGACGTGGATATGAGTGGCAGTCTAGACTTAGGATCTCTCTCAGTTCATTCATTTGTGCTAGGATGTTACTCCTGGCTATCACACGTCCATATCCATCCCCGTATACCCATAATGCTTTGTTTTATTGGACCTGACTCCTGCTTTAGAAAGATATGTTCTCTTCAAATTAAACAATAGATTAACACTTAGCAAAGCAATAAGCCCCTAAGAACATTGTTTCTTAATCATGGGAGATTCTAACATACATCTATGAATGTTGCCAATGTACAGTTCAAAGGCCCAGCCGCCTAAACAGACTGATGGACTTGTTGTCGTGGAGATGTACTGCCTGATATGGCCCCAGTGTGGCCCCTCAGTCACCTCTCAGTGTGCTGTGAGAGCAGGGGCCGGCAGAGGAAGCAGAATCCATCTCCCCTCTCCACCTGCCACACAGTTGCTCTCATTAATTGCCAACCGATTGATGCTGAATGGAATTTCTAATTCAATGTACGTTCAGTGTGTTGGTAGACCAACAGGGACAGAATGCATCACTTTTCATCAACAATCATGATATGCTAACCAATTAGGGAAAAACTACCTCTATCAAAAATGTGCTGGTGCATTTTGAATTGGACTTCATCAAACATCCATCGTTGAATATGCAATGGATTTGCAAACCACAAGGAACTGGTAGCCTAACTCACATCCCTGAGTTGAGCAGATGAGAAAAGAGAGCAGATTATGACGATGCGGTTAGTGCCGCCAAGGATCCCAAACCTGGACGGATTCATACTAGCAGTGATGGGGGGGGTCATTAGGATAAGGGGATTTACGGCTGCTGCTGCTGCTGCTGGTGACGCACAAAGGAACATATGTTTGACACAGTGCAATCGAACAAATGCCAGAAAAGCAGAGATAGCATTCTGTCAGAGAAAACAAAAGGAGGTTTCTCGGTGTTAAAAATAGGCGGGTGTGGAGTCTAGAGAGAGGGCAGAGGAAAGGCAGAGAACTGCCTGTGGGTGAGAGTGAGAAAAGCCTCTACAGAAGCAAATAG
The DNA here is from genome assembly GCA_036324585.1 of Champsocephalus esox. Lineage (NCBI taxonomy): Eukaryota > Metazoa > Chordata > Actinopteri > Perciformes > Channichthyidae > Champsocephalus > Champsocephalus esox. The sequence continues at coordinate 39,960,998 of CM070482.1, forward strand.
AGCACAGTAGGGCTGAACGATTCATCGATTTGAAATCGAAATCGCGATTTGAAATGATGCGATTATCAAATCGCAAAGCCTGCGGTTTTTTAAAAAACTAAAGAAAGACATTTTTTTTTCTTGTGTCAGTCATCCACACCAATCAGAAGTGCTGTGCTCCACATGTACCAGCCATTGTTAACCAATCAGAAGTGGCCCATGATAGAAGGTGATAGACAGATTGATCCAATCACCTGCCAAGTGCTTTTGAAAGTGCCTGTCCTTTCCAAATGGCTTCCAGTGGAGCTTTAGATGGTTTCTGAGTCAGGTTAGTGACGCTCCATCACATGTTTCTGTTACAGGGTGAATCTTAAACTGAAGCTCGACTTTAAAGCAACCCAACGGAAGTTTCATGTAAGTGTAGTTCTTTCACTCGTAGCGAGCTACGGGCTGCGGGGGCGCTAGAGACGGGAGCACGTTGATGCGACCTTCCTAGTCGGAGATATGGCCGCATTTTACAATAAACTTCCGTTGGGTGCTTAAAAACAAATATCGCAAATCGAATCGCAATATCTGTCTTAAAACTCGCAATTACATTATTTCCCCAAATTGTGCAGCCCTAGAGCGTAGACAGAAAAGATAGCAGAGAAGACCAGAGAAAAGTGAACAAGATGTTGATTATGCTTTAACAGCGAGTGTACAAGCCTCAGCAGGAGGCCAATCACTCCCCTCTGCTCCTCATGCTGCATCGATTGCCGAGTCATTCAATCATGGGGCTACCCTCCCTGTTGCCGAGCTGGCTCTGCTGGTGTGGACACACACATGTAGAGCGATACTCCTAGAGCCCTGCACAGAACACACTCGCATGACTGAATGCACCTACACCAGAGAAATGTGTTGGAGTGTGTGTAGGTGATGGTCTTTAGTCGTCAGGTCAGGCGGGCCCCATTTCTCACCCAAAACATGGTTGGACAGCTTAATGCTTTGACTTTGCCAATTCTCTCTTCAAACATACACTTACTAGAGAATGACTTTCACTTCAAAAGGTGTTGATCTTTTGAAGTGGTAGAGAAACACTTGTGCTTAAATCTTGCGACTTAACCCAATTACGGGAATGCAGCGAATATCACATAAATGACTCATTCCAACCGTTAATATTTTCATAGTAAGGAGTGCATTTCATTTATTTGACGATGTACTTTCATTTTACAAAGTAATATTGTAACTAAGGATGCTCCGATCAACCGGTCACCGATCGAGATCGGCCGATACTCACTCTCTACCGATCGATCGGTGCGCTCTAAACATGCCGATCGCGAGAGCCGATCGCATAATGTAAAATACACGACACTTGTCTCTGCGCGGCAGAACAAGCTCGCCAACATGGCTTCACCGGTCTGGCATTATTTCAAGGTGTCGGAAAAAGACAGTAAAATAGCGGGATGCAACGTGTGTGAAGCAGAAGTCCTGCAGCTCCGCCCGCTGAGACGGACCGGTGAGCGGAGCAACACACAAGAGTTGGATACTTAGCTATTGTATCTACCTCTGGAACAAGCTAAACTAGTTATTATAAATATATTTATTCTTCACTGTCGGGTCACTCATTACTGGATCAGTGAGCTGCAGGAGATACTGACAGGCTGTAGGAGAGGGAGAGGGAGAGAGAGAGAGAGGGAGAGAGAGAGAGAGGGAGAGAGGGAGAGAGGGAAAGAGAGACTTCCGCTCATCTCTCCCGTGTTATTCTCCAAAGTGAATGTAAACTTGAATAATAAACATCATTTCAATGTAATAATTAAGTTGGTTGTTGTTGTGGAAGCTCCAGAGAATGAGCATTAACTGAGTTTCAACATCACTTTGAATGGAAGATTTAAAGTGATGTTTAAATCTTCCATTTAGGCCCCGCCCACTTGATCGGATCGGCATCGGCCGATACTGATTCCGGCGATCGCCGATCGGCCCCGAAATTGGCGATCGGAGCATCCCTAATTGTAACAATAAATCACACAGCTCTACCACAATCACACAACATACAGAAGTGTGGCAGGGCTGCTTCATTCATTACACACACAGAAACCTCCGGACTGTACACTGGAACCATTAGGCCTTATGCAACTCTCACACACACACACACACACGTCTTCTGGGTTGTGTGAATCAGCCACATTTGAAAGCAAGGGCAGAATACACATGGTGTGCTGCTGCTTCCTCTAGAAGGCTTTCCCGCATGCCGCAGAGCGCTGTGTGTCGCAGCTTTTCATCTGAGCTTAGCACAAATCTCTGCCCTCCAAACGCTCACCAAGTTGCATCGGTTAAGGATTACCACTTGACAGGGGGCTGTGCCAAGGCTCCAAAGTCCCCCTTCGCTCTGGAAGTGGACCTGGTGTACAAGCATGCTCAACGTACAAGCATGCTCAACGCACATGTGTGTGTGTGTCCAAGGTTGATTGATCCAAAGTGTTAGCACAGGCTTTAGACAAAGGCTACACAGGCTTCTCCATGGGTTTGCCACTGTCAATCACACTGACTTCACACACACACACACATACACACACACTCCCACAATGTGCAGATGCAGTGAATGAAGGAGAAATGCTATTGATCAAGTAAGTCCATGAGGTAGAGAGGCCGTCAGAAACAAAGAGAGAAGCCAGTCTCTTAAGGACACAAAGTGCAGTGTCTCTGGGATCTCTTCAAAGTTTGAGTTGGCTCGTGCTCGAGGTCTTTGTGCTAGAATGTCTTACCTTGGAGTGAATCAAGGACACAACACTTGGGAGTGAGTTCAAATCATCAGAGGATCAAATCATGAGAGTGAAGTGTGTTGCTGCTCTCTCTATCCTGTCAGCCAATTGGTCAGTTTGCATCGGCCTGGTGTTGCGTAGAGACCGAGCCAAACACTCACTTGAATGGGAATACCCGGGAAGTCGCAGGCGGCACACAGAGGTGTCATGTGAGTTCATGTTTGCTTCAGAGGTGATATTCCATTCAGCACGGCAAACACAATGCACGCAACTTGTTTTTCACAGTTAAGGATGCTTAATGACATGTGGCCATCCCCGTAAAGCTCGTGCTCAATGTGCACAACAGTACGTGAATGGGAAAACGGATTCTGTCGATACTCGTCAAAGATTAAAATAGAAGATAGAGAGAGGGCAATAGTGCAAGGGAGGATAAATTCAACATTTTGAAATAATCACGTTAAGTGTTGTTTTTTTATATTGGACAATTCTGCTGACTCACATTGAGCAGAATAGGCCTCTTGTCTTCCTAGGCCACATCACTTGCAATAACCTGTTGAAACATCATATTCCCCTGCAGGGCACCAGAACAGCCTTTTACGAGCACTTCAAAGTGCTGTCACAGCAATCTGTCCAGTCTTTGATGAGGCCAGTTGCTCACTCCTCCCTACGGCCTCTCTCCTCTTCAGGTCATTGTTCCACCTACTTGTTCCATCCAAGTCAATCAATCCATCAAGGTTGATTTATGTAGCCAATATCGCACGTATCTATCCTTGGACCCTCACATCGGACAAGGGGAAACTTCCAAGTGTGCCACCATGATTCAGCTAGTGACAACATCACATGAAAGTCATCCCGACAGCTTGACAAACTGAGCTTAGTTTATGCTGAAGACAGACATCGCCTGGGTCCAGGTCCAGGTCCAGGTCCAGAGCCAGGGCCTCTGTGTGTGCAGCAAAACCCTTTATACAGCAAACTCATAACAGCTATCTGTGTTGAAGGAAGGAATAGCATGACCATCCTATCTAAAACCGTACCAGGAGGCGTGTGGCGCAGTGGGTGTGGGGTCAGGGGGTCACAGGTTCAAACCCCACTGCAGGCAGCATGTCGTTGTGTCCCTGAGACACTTCACCCCAAATGAGTATGTAAGTCGCTTTGGATAAAAGCGTCTACCATGTAACACCATGCTCAGAAACGAGCAGTGGAGCCTAAGCAGGAAATGCACCAGGCAGCCCCACTCCTCCAGTCTGCATTTGACAGACAGCTATAGCTGACCTGAATGACACCGCAGGAGAGACTGTGAGCATGCTAGGTTCCTAATGCATCTGAAACAAAGGCAGAAACTGAACTCATGCCTGGTACTAGGTCATCAAGAAATAGAAATGTCTAGTTACCAGTGTTGGGACTAACACGTTACAAAGTAACCCGTTATTTTTGGCAGTAACTAGTACTCTAACGCATTACTTTTTAAATTCCGTAACTCAGTTACCGTGACTACATGGTGCGTTACTCCGTTACTGTGTTGGTTTTTTTATATAGTCGACAGCCAGGTGAACAGAGATGAGAACTGTACTTAAGTACAGCACTTGAGTAAATGTACTTAGATACTTCCTGTGTCACATGCGGAGACGGGCTGTGGGCGTGTTTGTGTTGTTTACTAACAAGACTGTCATGGCGGCGGCGGAGCTCAAGTCGAGTTTCTCCACCTGGAGATATTCTCACTACTTCACTTTTGTCGAGCACAAAGAAAAGAACGTTTCTGTTAAATGTAAGTTGTGTCCTGGCAGGTCAAAGAGTCTCTCTGCTGCCCAAACCAGTCATTCACATCTCTTCATCTGCAGAAACAACATGCTGGGACGAAGCTAGTAGCTAAGACCACAGAGACTCAGCCGACGCCACTCCACTCCACCTCCACCTGCACCTGCACCTGCACCTGCACCTCCACCTCCACCTGCACCTAAGCAGCAGCGGCTGGATTTTAACCAAGGGACTGCTAGCCAGGGAAAGTCGATAAAGCCATTGCACGGTATGTTGTAGAACACATGCAGGCTATTGCTACAGTGGAGTCACCCGCTTTCAGGGAGCTAGTTAGCATGATAGCATGTCCGGGCGGCACACGGCATATGGGACGGAAAACTTTTTCCAACTACCTGGAGAAAGAATATACAAAAATGTAAAGCCAGCTAATATCGATGCAATCCAGATTGCATATAATGCATTTATAATATATATATTGTATATTGTATATATATTTATATATAATGCAGTTGATCAACAGATTGTATTATTCTCCAATGCAATAACAGTACTGAAATGAAGGCTCTAAGGGCATTAATGGGAGCCCTTTTAAAAGTACCTAAAACGTTACTTTTCACAGTAATGCATTACTTTTTGGTGTAAGTAATCAGTAAAGTAACTGAGTTACTTTTGAAATGAAGTAACTAGTAATGGTAACTAGTTACTGGTTTTCAGTAACTAGCACAACACTGCTAGTTACTCATCAGGACAAGAGCTTTCAAACACATATTGAATGGGGCACACTCTGCCTGCCAGTATCTGCCCAGACAGGCTGCGCAGTACAGTTGGTACCAGGCTGTCTGAGCAATCAGTTCAGGGCTCCTCCACCCGGGGGAACTGCTCCCCCTCTCTATTGATTAAGTCAGTAATCCTCAGCTCCCAGGCCCGTCCCTGCACAGGGAGAGGGGGAGACGGAGATGAAGGAGGGGAGAGTTGATGTGATGGATGGATACTGACAAGAACTGGTAGCCTGGAGGTGGGAAAGGGGTGAGAAAAGAGGGATGAAGTGCACTGCACATGTCTGGTTACTGGGCTGTGGGGTCATTCAGCACTGTGAGTTATACGTAGACTTGCAATGCATTGTCTGACCAATCCATTAGTTGATCAACAGAAAAAGCACTTGGTAAATGATGGATGAATCGTTAAGTATGCAACAAGGACATTTCTTTGGATAAAGGCTTGAAAGGACACGTTTAAAAAGACCTTTGACGATGAGAAACTGGGATGGAGATGGCTCACTATCTATGAAGCAAACGATAAATCAAGTCATCTGGAAGATAATCAGCAACTTCATCGATCAATAGAACGGGTCAATCAAATGTCATGTGTTGTTCTTGCTTTTCAAATTAAAGTGCCCTAAACTCCACAATTCTGTTCCGTTTCAATCCTCTTCAAGTACTAGTACTTTTGCTTTGTTAGTTTGCCGTTAGACAATGGACGACCCTCTTCCATCTTTCCTTCATTATTATGATTCCTTAATGATAATTTCTTAATCAGAATTCTAAGGTGGGCGTAGCCTGCTGTGTTATTTTCATATGTTGTGATACATTTTACAATATGTGTATGTTTGTATGTATGTTTTTCTTTTAAAACAAAAAAACTATAAGAAGAAAAGGCCAAAAAGAACGATACTGTGGGCGTGGTCGGTGGTATTGCAGATAAGGATGAAGCAACAGAGCAGACAGCAAACACTTGATACGTGCAGGAGGGTTGAGCATGCAGAATGAACAGATACACCCAGACTGCTCCAGAACATCTACAACCACCATCACAGAGGGTGTTTCTCAATGTCGAGTACGCTTGCTTGGTAGCACATGTCTTCCGAGCCACTTGCTTCAGAAGCGAGGCAAGAATACTTCCTGGCATTCGGAAAACGAAGAGTGGAACAGGCTAGCAAGTGTGCAAGTGTGCGTCATATGAGAGGCCCCGCCTTACATTTTCCGCCACAGATTTGGGTAAATTGGTCCGTGCGCAAAGCATTGTGGGGATTTTAAGACCGCGGAGTCTACACATGTGCAGCCTCGAAATGTCTTGCTACGAAGTACGCCGGACTGGGTAGAATTCCAAGTATGCTGGACATTGGAACAGTCCTTCGGCGGCACTCAATGACGTAGTATGCTTGAAATAGTTGCTCTGCAGCAGCTTTACTCGACATTGAGAAACACCCAGAGAATCCTGTGTGCTTCTGTCAAACTCTCCCTCCTCACTCACTCTCATCATTAGGTGTATACTATGCACACTTGTTTCGAGTTGATTGAGCAGCTGAAACCAGCCGGGATGTGGCTGTTGACTTGACACACCCCCCGGTGGAGATCACTCTGGCAACTGCACCAGGAAGTGTCCATCTACCGAACACATGACTCGCTTCATTTGAAATTGCATGTGCATGAATCATGAAAGTGTTCTCTTTAGAAAAGGAGAACAGCCTGACGACAGAAATCACTGATGTTCCTGCTTGATGCTCCATTAAGAGTCGTTCCCAAGGATCTGCTGATCACGTCACACACATATCACTTTGTTCCATTTTGCTCATTTGTTTGTGGACTTTAGGGAGAGATGGGGAAGTGGGAGCAAATGAAACATGCTGGCTGGGCGTTTGTTACAAAGACCCTTCAGCAGAGTTTAGAAGGAACTCCAATCTTTAGAAATAACTTTGGTTTGACAGATCGGCTTCACTCTGACTGATCTACTGCATGTATTATGGTTTGAAGATGACCAATAACAGACAGGTAAGCTTTCCTGTGTTCAACTTGGGACTTACGGAGAATCTGCAGAGAGAGGTTATTGTGGGCTATGGTGTTGTCACCATACCAACATTTTGGTTTCGATACCGATACCAAATCAAGAATTGTGATTCTGATTCTTTTTCGATACTTTTCTTTTATTATTTTCATGATAAATAAAATTGTAGTTTATCTGTTAAGTGTTTTCTTACAAAATGGTATTTTCTTTATACTTGAGTTTATGTGATTGCTTTGATAGTTAACTTTATATTTTATTAACATTTAATAGCACAGTAATATAAATAATTATTGACAAAATGTACATTGCAGATGTTAGCCACATTGGTAAGTTAGCTAAAAAGGTAGCATATTAGACAGTTATCATTGCCATTAATTGCCTCGAAAAAACTACGAAAACGTTCGTTCATCACAAGATAAATTACACTGGTTTGACTTAGATTTGAGGGCATGGGCTGAGCATGATGTAATTATGTTATCGATCACATTCGCTAACCTGTCCGTCTTCACATTCTTTAAACAGGTCTGGATTGATGTCTATGGTTGGCTCCCTTGGTTTGCAGGGATCTAAAACATGTCTCACAGACAGGACAAGACAGGCCTCGTGGTGTCCGTAGGCTGGCCCTCACTGTCAGAGATATAGCTCAAATACTTCCACATTTCACTTCTGGCGTCTTTTTTGTCAACAAGGCGAGGCCAGCGGCAGTTACACTCCCACTTGCAGCCATGCTTCTCGCTTTCTCACATGCTCTGGCAGCTAGCGCGTGCACGAGAGAGGGGAGGCACTTAGAGCGTGCTTGAGAGGGGAGGGACTTAGAGCGTGCTTGAGAGGGGAGGGACTTAGAGCGTGCTTGAGAGGGGAGGGACTTAGAGCGTGCTTGAGAGGGGAAGGACTTAGAACGTGCTTGAGAGGGGAGGGACTTAGAGCGTGCTTGAGAGGGGAGGCACTTAGAGCGTGCTTGAGAGGGGAGGCACTTAGAGCGTGCTTGAGAGGGGAAGGACTTAGAACGTGCTTGAGAGGGGAGGGACTTAGAACGTGCTTGAGAGGGGAGGGACTTAGAGCGTGCTTGAGAGGGGAGGGACTTAGAGCGTGCTTGAGAGGGGAGGGACTTAGAGCGTGCTTGAGAGGGGCGGGACTTAGAGCGTGCTTGAGAGGGGAGGGACTTAGAGCGTGCTTGAGAAGGGAGGGACTTAGAGCGTGCTTGAGAGGGGAGGCACTTAGAGCGTGCTTGAGAGGGGAGGGACTTAGAGCGCGCTTGAGAGGGGCGGGATTTAGAGCGTGTTTGAGAGGGAGGGACTTAGAGCGTGCTTGAGAGGGGCGGGACTTAGAGCGTGCTTGAGAGGGGAGGGACTTAGAACGTGCTTGAGAGGGGCGGGACTTAGAGCGTGCTTGAGAGGGGAGGGACTTAGAGCGTGCTTGAGAAGGGAGGGACTTAGAGCGTGCTTGAGAGGGGAGGCACTTAGAGCGTGCTTGAGAGGGGAGGGACTTAGAGCGCGCTTGAGAGGGGCGGGACTTAGAGCGTGTTTGAGAGGGAGGGACTTAGAGCGTGCTTGAGAGGGAGGGACTGCAGGCACGGCTGCAGTGCAGGGAGTGGAAGCAGAGCGCTGAACACACACGGCTCTTATTAAAACGGCGCTTTCTCACCGGAGTACTTTTCCCCGTCATTCTTAAAGTACCGATACTAATGAAACGGAGGAATCGTAACGTTTTTAAGGGCAGGGTATCGCGGTACCTTTCAAGTAGCGGTACACCGTGCAACACTAGTGGGTTACCAAGGGCACATGACACTAACACACATTAGTATACTGTCAGTCAACATATGCAAACAAAGTGTAATGCTAACCGTGCACCCTGTGCACCCAGGCTTTAATCACCGCTTCAGACACAGTACATGAGTTGCTGTAGAAACAAATTCATTTTGTTCAAGCACAAATGGAATACTTTTGTGATAGACCTAAACGTATTTGTATTGTTAGCATGAGGAAGTGTTGAACCCCTTCTGGGAAGAGATATACAAGGAAGAGTACGCCTCCTCTGAGAATGTGGGACCTTCACTCGACCTGTCAGCTCAGCAGTATGACAGTACAACCATCCAGTGTTTGTTATCCAGGTATGTGCAGCAAGGAAAGCCCCGGACTGGCCTCTGAACTGTAGGTAAGAAGAGTGTAAAACGCTATGAAGAACTTTCTTTAAACAGTTGCTTGGTATCAGACGCATCCGCTCAAAGCACCATTTATGGTGAATGAATTTATCACCCCCTCTCTCAAACTAAATAGTTCCCACTTTAGTTGCCAAGTGATCAGCTATACCTATGCCAGTTTCCACTTTTTTTTTGTATTAAAATAATAATATGTGGCGACCCTTTTTCGTTTTTATGTGGATTTGTGTTACTGTATGTTCAATAAAGGTGTATTTTTTGCTGAATCTTGAGACATTGCCACTATATGTACTGGCAGGGCCGGTAAGGGATGAAAGTGGGGGGTGTTGGTTTATCAGGCGCCCGCAGCTCACAGCCAAAGTGCGAGCATGGGAGTGAGGGAGGGAGAGGGCGCACCGGTACCGGCGCTGTTGTTATTAGAATCTGGTGCTAGCTGCGCTAACAGATATAAGAAGTAGATGTTTCTACAACCAGGGTGGAGGAGAGCTCTCCGGTCAGACTGAGAGGCTCAGTGAGGTAAAGGACTCTGAGTGTTTAGATAGTTCACTTTAGTCTAAGTTATCTCAGTGGGTCTCAAACAAATATGTGTTTACAAATTATGTAAACACATATTTCCAAGGCACTCCTTTACAATTATTAGGATCAATAAAAACAGGTTTGAAACCATTCTAATGTCTTCTATAGGACCGTAAACCAAAAATATGCATAAATGAATAAATGTTATGGTAAAATAAGATATGAATGAACAACAAAAATAAAATAAGTTACATTTATTTGTTATTGGCTATGGTAGGTTATTGGTTATGTTCACATACTTATTTGATTATTAAAATGTAAACCGATCTTTTTCAAGGCCAGAGATACGTTTGGCTCAATGAAAGTAGCTGTGTCTGCAACCCAAAGTAATAACTCTGATGGTTTGGACCTTCCAGTACCTGGAGGTGTAACCAGGCCAGATCTAGAGCAGTGCGACACATACGGGTACTTGAAGCACACACAAAGTAGTACCATGCACATTACAACATGGCGTCACAGCAGTGAGAGTGCAGAGAGAAAAGCCGTGATGAGCCAGTATGTAGGGCACTGGGGGCAGGCTGGGCTTTGTTCAGACAGATATCTCTGATGTGTTCGGCCCACTCAGAGCAACAGCAGCATATCCTGACATGAAATCAGAGCTTTAGAAAACAATATGTTCTAACAGAGAGAGCAACCTGTGGCCGGGGCACTGGAAGAACGGCTGGTGTTTTCACAGTCAGGGTAAATGTTGCCCTCGATTCAAATCCAAAATAAAGCACAATCAATCAGAGAAGAAGAATGTGGGCCTGCTCTAGAGCACAGGGAAATAATAACGTCATGTGCCTTTCCAGCATGAGAACATGTTTGCTTTTGTTGCACACAGGGTCACACAAACTGAACAACTGGAGATTGCTGCTTCAACAAACAGCCATTATATGACCATGCAATGATATGGAAGTGAGTCCAAACAATGACAAGAATTCTGCTAAAATCTTACACTTCAGCAAAGATGTTTTCAAGGCATAATATGTGGAGAAAGCTGCCATGTTCTGCCCTGCTTAAAACAGACCACATCTTACTGACTGATATACGTATCAACTGAAGGCATAGCAACAATTCAAACGGCGGAACTGAGTTGTCAATTAGAAGGATAAGAAGTTGATCAAGAGAGCTTCCGTGTAAATCAGAATGCAAATGCGTGGCCCATGCTTTTGGCTCGTAAAGGAGAAAGTAGAGTAGCAGCAGGTGTGTGGGAAGCTATACAGTGGTGCAGTGAGGACGCGGTTCTTAGGCCGACCCGCAGTCTAGGGCTCCTTCCAACAAAAGGTTTAAGGAAGTAAGATCTTTGGCAAATGCGCGTTTATGATACTTACACGTTTTATTTAGCAGGAAACTTGTCACATATTAACAGTAACACCACTTTTTATCATTTTTGATGGATAAATGCAATCGCTTACATTAGGCTCTTTACAAAATCAATCGTGGCTGCGTTATTCAACAGGATGACGTTTAGCAGTCTCATTCAGCCACTTGTGAGCAACCTCTGTTTTGATGACACATAGAAGCTCCAGTGGTAATTACTCACGTAGTTTACGTTTTAGAAAAAAACATGAAAATCTCCTTCTAAATCTAAATGTCAGGCATCTAACTAAAAACATGTTGACATTGAAGGAACCAATAGAGGTCAAATGCTGCCTCATTCCCAGGTCTTAGGACTCCTTCCTTTACCTGTCCATTGTGTCCTACCTCCATGTCAGTGCAGCTCACCTTGAAGTTGCTGCAGTTGACCCAGGTGCTGGCGATGCCGTCGATCATCTTGTCCAGCCCTGTCTGGTCCTGCTCCAGGTCATGGGACTTCTCCTTGTCCAGAATATAATCAATGATCTCCTGCCCCACCTGCAGCCGACGGCCCATGTCCTTCTGCAAGACCTGGGTCAGGCAGTTCTCCATGCTGGGCTCCATCATGCTCTTCTGGGATAACCAACCCCTCAGTCTGCCTGACTGAGTGACTGACTTAGTGACTGACTGACTGAGTGACTGACTGACTTAGTGACTGACTGACTGACTGACTGAGTGACTGACTGACTGAGTGACTGACTGACTGACTGACTAAGTGACTGACTGACTTAGTGACTGACTAAGTGACTGAGTGACTGACTGACTTAGTGACTGACTGACTTAGTGACCGACTGACTGACTGACTGACTGACTAAGTGACTGACTGACTAAGTGACTGACTGACTGAGTGACTGGCTAAGTGACTGACTGACTGACTGACTGACTGACTAAGTGACTGACTGACTAAGTGACTGACTGACTTAGTGACTGACTGACTTAGTGACTGACTGACTGACCTAGTGACTGACTAAGTGACTGACTGACTTAGTGACTGACTAAGTGACTGACTGACTAAGTGACTGACTGACTGACTGACTGACTGACTAAGTGACTGACTGGCTGACTTAGTAACTGACTGACTGACTTAGTAACTGACTGACTAAGTGACTGACTGACTAAGTGACTGACTGACTGACTGACTTAGTAACTGACTGACTAAGTAACTGACTGACTAAGTGACTGACTGACTAAGTGACTGACTGACTAAGTGACTGACTTAGTGACTGACTGACTGACTAAGTGATTGACTGACTTAGTGACTGACTGACTGACTAAGTGACTGACTGACTTAGTGACTGACTGACTAAGTGACTGACTGACTTAGTGACTGACTGACTGACTTAGTGACTGACTGACTTTGTGACTGACTGACTTAGTGACTGACTGACTGACTGACTGACTAAGTGACTGACTGACTAAGTGACTGACTGACTAAGTGACTGACTTAGTGACTGACTGACTTAGTGACTGACTGACTGACTGACTTAGTGACTGACTGACTAAGTGACTGACTGACTGACTAAGTGACTGACTGACTGACTGACTAAGTGACTGACTGACTTAGTGACTGACTGACTGACTTAGTGACTGACTAAGTGACTGACTGACTTAGTGACTGACTAAGTGACTGACTGACTAAGTGACTGACTGACTGACTGACTGACTAAGTGACTGACTGACTGGGTTAGTGACTGACTGACTGACTGACGAAGTGACTGACTGACTGACTGACTGACTAAGTGACTGACTGACTGACTGACTGACTAACTAAGTGACTGACTGACTGACTGACTGACTGACTGACTGACTGACTGACTGACTTAATGACTGACTGACTGACTAAGTGACTGACTGACTAAGTGACTTAGTGACTGACTAAGTGACTTTGTGACTGACTGACTAAGTGACTTAGTGACTGACTGACTGACTGACTGACTGACTGACTGACTGACTGACTGACTAAGTGACTGACTGACTGACTAAGTGACTGACTGACTAAGTGACTGACTGACTAAGTGACTTAGTGACTGACTGACTGACTGACTTAGTGACTGACTGACTGACTGACTGACTGACTGGCTACCAGCAATCGTTCACTGCTCAAAGCAGTGGGATTGACAGCTAAACAAAAAGAGCTCCAGTAAACCACTGTCCGGCTGGGTGACCCGGAAAAGGGACAACAAATAAATCAGCAAGGGTACACAGTCTGCTTGTATATGTATCCCCGAGGACAGGCCTCGTCTTTGTGCAAGTGCTAGCTAGCTAGCTAGCGAGCTAGTGGCCGTGCCCTAGGGATGGATGGAGCAGGGCTTGGGGAATGGCAGCAATGCAGCATGTGTGTGTCTGGACAGCAGCTGGGGAAAGTGTCCTACTCCCTCCCACTTGGCTTTTTGTCCCCTCTTTTCTCTCTTTGACGAGTCGGAGCCAAACCGCTATAGCAGGGGTAGAAGAGGTGGTTTTGGAGAGCAGTGTGCAAGGCAGCAAATGGAGATGGATGGAGAGGGCTGGTTTAGAGCTCCATGTCTTGTCCCGGGATCTGCCCTGGAGAGCCCTAGTGGGGCAGAAAGGACAGGGGACATTACATTCATTAGGAAGTCCCTTCATTATTGATTACTCCTGGAACAATTCATCACTCTTATTTGATTTCACAGCGTTAAGCACAAAGTGTTATAAACCCCGTGTTAGACATGATATCGCCAAAAGTATATGGACTCTTCTTGTCCACAACAGAAATGATATTCTACAATAACAGTAAGTAGTATCGACTAAAAAGCCACACAGTACCAGACACTGATGAGTTATAGCCAGCGCTGCTCAAATAACACAGATCCTTTCTGGAATATAATCAAACATTAAAGGGAAATTAACATTCCAAAACAAAATGACCAGTCAAATCAACACTCTGTATTAATCCCACCACCAAACAACACTCCTAAATCTCCGACAGCCCACTGCCGCTGTAGAAATACAGGGCGGAGAGGCGTCAGCCACAAAGACACAAGGAGGTTACTGTTTACTTGCTCCAGTTCCAAACGGCTCGATCATAAGCTGACTGCACTTCTTCTCTTGAAATAACCCCAGGCCTTTTGTGTAGCGACATTATCGAAGCAGAAAGGAGTGCTTCATCAACCTCCATCAGATGAGGGCCTCTGTCCGGGAGCTGAGAGTCAGAGCTGCACGCTTGAAGCCGTTATACAGGCTACATTCACCAAACTATCACCTTCTTTGAGACATAACTCATGTGTTCTTTTAGTGCAATCATATTGTTGAAACAATAACTGGTGTTCGAAGTTTCCCTTTCAATGAGTTAGCAACAATAGTTGTGTTGAATGTATTTGTTAGTTCATTAGCAAAGACAACAAAGATAACCGTTGCGGGGAGAAGCAGTACAACCACATGGAATGTACATAGGGACTATTAATGAGTCTTTTTCATTGTTTTCCTTCATTTGTTTATTTCTATAAAGTGTGTTGTCCCTTTCTTTCTTGACATATGTTTGTGTATGTGGAAAAGAAGGAAACAAATGTCTTGTTATCGTTGAAAATATGTCTTTTATAATGCTACATTTAATAAAGGAAATGATGTATTGGGCATGTAGCTGAAGATGCAGCGTCCGGGAAACCACAGTCTTTGGGTTCCGGGGGGAGTATGGTTGCAAAGCTGAAACTTAAAGGAATTGACGGAAGGGCACCACCAGGAGTGGAGCCTGCGGCTTAATTTGACTCAACACGGGAAACCTCACCCGGCCCGGACATTGTTTGCACTGTGTGCAATGATGACAGTGTGAGAGTAGAGCAGCACAATGTGGACACAATAACTTGTTATTATGATGACTGATATTGCAATGACAATATAATTCACAATATTAAAGGGAATTTTTATTTTAACATCATTATTGTCGATATCATTCAAAAATATATGACTGAAAATGGTATGTATGTGTACTGTGTGCTCTAATACATGTTCCTAACAATGTAATAGGTCCATATTTATGAATCTCTAACTGCCAACATGTATTTCCCCTAACATTGATTATAATCCTCTTGTCCAATATGAACCAGACCTACTCTCTCATCCTGGTCACACAATGCTTGGTGTCTATATTGCCACGCGCACACGCACGAGCATGCACACCTTTTTTTTTACAACGCTAGCTAAGCTCCTGCTAGCTCACAACCTGACCATCACTGCTAGCGGTGCCAACCCGAAGGAGCGCAGTGACAGCTACATACTGCTAACGCTAAACAAAAGCCTGCCCTGTCATTCTCCCCTGTGGCTCTGAAACATTCATTTTCTTTGTTTTTCTCTAACTCATTTAGCCAGCCTTTCTACTGTAGCAGACAGTAGGTGTGTACTGTCTGTGAGAGGTATCAAAGCTAAAGCTAGCCCCTAGCGAAGCCCTTCCTTTCAATGAAACGTCAGTTCAGACAGGCAGCACAAAGAGGAGAAAAGGTGACAAGGAGGCGAGGTGTGCTCACAACGTTCATTTTTCTACTTACCATATCCTGCTTAGACGCCGCGGTGTGTTGGGGCATACAGCTCGTTTGTCTTACTGTACATATACAGTGTACGGCCTGAAATCTCTTCTGTCTTTCTCTTTCTCTCACTCACTCTCTCCACCCGGAATGCTGCCTGCAGGACAAGAATGGGATCGTCGTGCGCATGCGCAGTGGATACAGGGATGATGTTGGCACTTGTCGCATGGCAATGCAAAAAGATCCTGTCGATGTCATGGATGTGAATAATTGACCTCTAGCGACACCTACTGGACATGTTGTGTCTCTAAATGTAATACGATATAATGGAAGTTTCCACAAAAAAAGCCTAACTGTTGCATAGATAAAAGCCAAATAGCAGTGGTGGAATGTAACCAAGTACTTTTATGATATGACTGTACTTTTCAGTCGTACATCTATTTTTATGTTTACATTTTTACTTTCAGATGACACCTTTTGTGTCCAGTGAAAGCATGTAGCCATTTGGGTTGATTTGGAATGTTTGTGATGAACTGAAGGATAAGGAGATCCTTTTATGTGTTGAGAATTGTCCTTGAATTGAAGCTTAATAAAATCTTCAGAGCAGCTGTTTTTCTGAGAAACTTGAGGAGTTGACTTTCTAAAACATGGTTTCCATAGGACAGCAAGAAAGATCAATTTACTGCACAATCCATACTTCACTTTAAGAAAATGTTGCCTATCATACATGCATACTTTGGCTCAAGGTTTCCAATGCAGTACTATAAACGGTAAGTACGTTTTCAGTTAGGTATTAGTATTTTTACTGTAGTAAAGGACCTTAATACTTTTCCTACACTGGATACAAGTAAGCAGAACAATGAGCAGCAAATGGACTCATCCATCATTCTGCCCATGCTCTTCCTGCTGCATTAAAAGGCTTATAGCAGTGCCCTTGTGTATGCAAGTGCAGAAGGACTGCTCCCGAGTACATTATTACATCATTTATTTTTAAAGATCATAGTTTACATATTACAAATTGAACCACGCTTCTAGACAAGTGTGCATAAAGCAAACAGAAAAGTATTTGCCCTGTAAGGCATAGGAAAGTCCTTTCACAACTGTCCATTACCCAGGCTCATGTGACCATGATGCAGGCCCCTCCATTGGTCACTCTGATGTAATACCTATTATAATGGTGGAACCCTTCATGCGAACGCCTTTCTCTCATGTATGGTGACGTCCACATACTGAAAGACGGACTATGACATCTGATCACAGTACAAAGATGATCCTGATGTATAGAGCCAGAGAACCAAGTCCACAGTGACGGAGCACGTCACTCTGCCTTCTCTTCAGCAGGCTCCTCGCTCTCAGAGTCCTCATGCTCTTCCTCTGAGGAGGAGCCCTCCTCGTCTTTGTCTACAGCCGGCATCCTAATGACGATCTCGTCATCTGCATCATCGTCGTTGAACGTGGACTTCCTCCTCTCCAGGACGGAGGGGGTGCACACGGGGGTGGCGTCCTGAAATGGGAGAGGAACTCATTAGCATAGAAGTGACCCTGCATTAGCCTAATCACATGTTGGAGACAAAGAGGAAGGACATTTCCATGGGTGCTTCTCTGTTGAATAGAATTGGTGACACTTTGTGTAGCTCTTAACATTTCTAAGAACAACATTATCCATACAAGTATACAATATAAAGAATGATTAGAATCTTTGTGTAGAACATTGTTATCACTTGTAATTCATGATGTAGCCCAGAAGTGCCCACACCTTTTCAGCTTCTTTTAAAAATGACCATGTCCTAATGATCGACCTCTATTACAAATGTGAAATATCTTTATGTATATATATATCTACTGAATATACCGCTGTCATTCACCCTCCAGACAGAATCAGCAAAGCACGTTAACGTTGGGTCACCGGGGACACCAGTACAGCTTTCTAAGGTTTATAGCTCAATCGCTGTTGTATAACCAAACAATGTGAACATGTACGAGACGATAAATACTTAAAGGTCCCGTGTCATGCTTTTCCTGTTATGACCTGTGTGTTATGAAGGTTTTTACACAGTGCTTACACTGTAGGTGCGCCGTGTTTGGGGCTGCGGGTGCTAGTGGAGCCTCGCAGATGGGGGTGCTGCAGCCCCCTCAGCAACCCCCCCCCTTCCAGCGTCCATTTGCGATGTCTCGCAGACCCCACGCAGCAAGCAGGAAATGAACCCAGCTCACACTGGCCCCTCCTCACAGCAGCGAGCCGCGCAACGTCCCGCCAACACGGCACCCAGACCCCACGCAGCATTCTCATTGGTTTGTCATTACTGGTGTCATTTCCTGGTTGCTAACAAACGCCATTGTAACACATAATCACTGATGTTCCGCTGTAACAGTGGTGGACTCATCAGAACATAGTGGGCGAGCTGACCAATCGGAGCACACTGGGCTCACAGGGTGGGGGGGGTTAGGAGCTCCAACAAGCCGTAGGACAGAGAGTGAATGCACATGATATCCAGAGATGCTGTGAGAAACCAATGTGAGTTTGGAACATTGAACAATATAAATATATTCTAGTCGACCGCAACGATAGAATTATGATCAGTAGAAATGGCCGTGTCATGGGAGCTTTAATATTCATAAAATATGGATAGTTTGATATATTCAAAGTCTTTCAACAAAGCAGTTTCATTATCGTATATCGTGCTCCATCTGTATGGAGATGTGTGTTCTCTCTGCGCAGAAAGAAATTGGAAACGTTTTATTTGACTCAGCACCGGTGTCGTTGCCGAACAATAGGCGCATCGACAACAGTGGATTTCAGCACGGAAAAGGCGGCATGAGTGTGGAACCCAATGAAAAAAGATGGTTTTTTTCCTGTAGCGCTCCGGCGGCACTAAGCGCGCTGTAGGCGGATACAGACCGGATCGTATGAACGGAGAGATTTAAAATTGCTGCCATCTACCCGTACTGCCTTGACAATGGACCTATTGCCCCCCCCGATGCAGCCTATATATTGATGTCCACATTTCTGTCTTTCCATCATTACATTTTTCTGCTGGATGAATTGGATTTTGCTTAATGGTGTTTTTGCTATTGTTAGTATTCTTCTTAAGTCGAGTCGAGTCCTGCCGTTTGACTTTTCCTGAACATCTCTTATGTTTTCATTATCCGGATGTAAGGCAGTGTGTAGTGTGTGCTATACATGAATACAATAACAAGATGCTCTTTCTGGTAGAGGGGAACTTTCATTTCCCAGAGTTCATACAGTATGTTGGTACAAGGGTTTTATCACACAGTCACCAGGAGACATGCAATAAGCTTAAATGCACCACAGTACTGTAGGCACAGTTATCTGAACCCAGATCACTGTTACACCTGGGTTCATTTTCAGACTGTGCCACTGTAATGTTCTTAGAATATAATATAAGTGTCAGCCTTACATTACTAAGCGTAGAGGCATCCAGGGAATCGGAGGACTTTTTCTTCTTTGGCACCTGGGCAGCCTGGAAAAGCAAAGAGAGAACACTGAAGGTTACCATGATGCCAACACATGTATGGACACTAGCTCTACAATGATGTACAGATTTGACTCTTAATAGAAAATGTCCAGTCAGTTCTGGGCCGGTATTAAATGAGTACTTTTACTTGGTAAGCTAAGAGAAATACAAAATAACAAGCAGCAATGATAGGTTACTATGCCAATCTTAAACACTCACAAATCCAGGGAAGTCGTAGTCGATGCCATGTGCTGCAATTCTCTTGCGGAGCTTTGCTTCTTTCCGCAGCAGTTTGTCCTTCATCTTGGTGACCTCCTCCTCTGTGTGCGTCTTGTTGTAGCGCGATACAGCAGGCAATGAGGGCTTTTTAAATACCTTCTGAGAGCCAACAAACATCTTCTCATGCACCTTCTCTGGGGGCACCACGTGACCTGTCAAACAACAACATGCAATTTACATTCACTGTGTGTACATTGGAAAAGCGCACGTGATGATCTCTTTACTGTAAAGAGATCTTGAAAAAAATAAAAAGAACATTTCATGCTATAATTCCAGATTGACATTTGACCAGCATGGCAACGACATGATCTACTCGGTACATCCTAACCGGCTCCAACACGGGCGAACACAATTTAAGAGTTTCCCAGCACACATATTCATCAAAGCCAATCGGACTTCCCATTTTCAAATGGATTTCATTGGAATGATTAAATACTGTCGATTATTCAAAGCTTTTGTTGGCACATGGGTTTTATCGCTCTGCCAATGTATGAGCAGGAAATAAGCTTCATGTGCCGGACACTGTAGGCTCAGTTATCTGACCTCAGGTCACCGTTTCACCGGAGATCATTTTCAGACCGAGCCAACATTCTGCAGCAAACAGAGAATCCAGGGTTCATACACTTTTTCACCAATGATTTTCAATGACTTTTCCATGACCTTTACCTCATTTTCCATGACCAAAACATTTTTACCACTGAAAATGGTTTATTTGAACATGGAACAGGACAATAAGGTCTGCATATGAAACATGTTGTGCCTATCTAAAACAAATCAAATAGTAGGTTTACTAGCTTCTACACACTGAAGCAACTGTAGTCAGGGATGCCAACTCATCAGGTATGAAAAAGGTAACAAGGATCCGAGCCCCCGACCCCACGGAATATCGGCTATAAAATGAGGAATAACAGAACATGTGAGCAGTCAGAACAACTAAAGCAGCAGGTAGTAATCACAGAAACGCCAAAGAGTCACATCTAATAGAAATATATAAAAGCATTTATTTTAATTGCAGCAGTCAGTTTATAATTCTGGCAGCACTGTTGAGCATTTTGAAAATGGATTTTCATGCCTCTGTGCAAGGCTTAGTTTTTCTATCTGTATAGCCACTGGTGTAAAGTAACTAAGTTCATAAACTCAACAAGTACTATACGGAGGTACAGTTTTGAGATACTTGTACTTTATTAAGTATTTCAATGTTTTGCTACTTTGTACTTCTACTCCACTACAGCGTGCGGCGGGGTAGAAGTACACCATGTACAGAGGTACATGGTGTACTTCGACTCCACTACAGTTCAGAGGTACATGGTGTACTTCGACTCCACTACAGTTCAGATGTACATGGTGTACTTCGACTCCACTACAGTTCAGAGGTACATGGTGTACTTCGACCCCTACGTTCAGAGGTACATGGTGTACTTCGACTCCACTACAGTTCAGAGGTACATGGTGTACTTCGACTCCACTACAGTTCAGAGGTACATGGTGTACTTCTACTCACTACAGTTCAGAGGTACATGGTGTACTTCGACTCCACTACAGTTCAGAGGTACATGGTGTACTTCTACTCACTACAGTTCAGAGGTACATGGTGTACTTCTACTCCACTACAGTTAATTGTTTTATCGAGTCAATTCTGTCTTTTTCACTAATGTCATGGTTTGGTAACCTGACTTGAAAGAGCAGAAACTCTCTGAGTCAGATCATATAGCGGTCCAGCAGACCGATTGGTGAGCCACAGCTAAACCTGGAGACCCTGTACCTCAGGCAGTTACAGCGGTTATCCAGCTCCATATGAGACGATGCCTCCCACCCTCTGCACTCAGAACTCAAGCTTCTTCCTTCGGGCCGGAGGTTACTCGTCCAGAGGAGTAGAACGAAGCGCTATAGAAACAGTGTTATCCCAGCAGCTGTTGCACACATTAACACATCATGGAGCGTCACACTGATGACTATTTTTATTTATTTATTTAATTGTGGATTTTGAATGTCCATGTTTGTACTCGTGTTTCCTTTCTTAAAATGTTTTTTAAATATTTTGAGATTTGGTTGAGCAGGGGTTACTTGTACTTTTACTAGTCCTTCATTAGAGATGTGTCTGTTGTTTGTGTGTGTTTTTAGTGTCAGGATGGAACCCTTGTCTTTTCCTCTGCAAACAGAAACTACCTACGGGTACGAATAAATAACCTGAAGGTACATGGTGTACTTCGACTCCACTACATGTATTTAATCCCTTTAGTTACTTCACAGATCTGGATGAATGATGTGAAATCTAACCAAGTGTTGAATCAGACTTTAGTTCCACCTGGAGTAAATCCACCAGCTACCCTGCAGTCTACAAAGTACTTCAGACTAGCTGCACCTTCACCAGCTACCCTGCAGTCTACAAAGTACTTCAGACTAGCTGCACCTTCACCAGCTACCCTGCAGTCTACAAAGTACTTCAGACTAGCTGCACCTTCACCAGCTACCCTGCAGTCTACAAAGTACTTCAGACTAGCTGCACCTTCACCAGCTACCCTGCAGTCTACAAAGTACTTCAGACTAGCTGCACCTTCACCAGCTACCCTGCAGTCTACAAAGTACTTCAGACTAGCTGCACCTTCACCAGCTACCCTGCAGTCTACAAAGTACTTCAGACTAGCTGCACCTTCACCAGCTACCCTGCAGTCTACAAAGTACTTCAGACTAGCTGCACCTCCACCAGCTACCCTGCAGTCTACAAAGTACTTCAGACTAGCTGCACCTTCACCAGCTACCCTGCAGTCTACAAAGTACTTCAGACTAGCTGCACCTTCACCAGCTACCCTGCAGTCTACAAAGTACTTCAGACTAGCTGCACCTTCACCAGCTACCATGCAGTCTACAAAGTACTTCAGACTAGCTGCACCTTCACCAGCTACCCTGCAGTCTACAAAGTACTTCAGACTAGCTGCACCTCCACCAGCTACCCTGCAGTCTACAAAGTACTTCAGACTAGCTGCACCTTCACCAGCTACCCTGCAGTCTACAAAGTACTTCAGACTAGCTGCACCTTCACCAGCTACCCTGCAGTCTACAAAGTACTTCAGACTAGCTGCACCTTCACCAGCTACCCTGCAGTCTACAAAGTACTTCAGACTAGCTGCACCTCCACCAGCTACCCTGCAGTCTACAAAGTACTTCAGACTAGCTGCACCTTCACCAGCTACCCTGCAGTCTACAAAGTACTTCAGACTAGCTGCACCTTCACCAGCTACCCTGCAGTCTACAAAGTACTTCAGACTAGCTGCACCTTCACCAGCTACCATGCAGTCTACAAAGTACTTCAGACTAGCTGCACCTTCACCAGCTACCCTGCAGTCTACAAAGTACTTCAGACTAGCTGCACCTCCACCAGCTACCCTGCAGTCTACAAAGTACTTCAGACTAGCTGCACCTTCACCAGCTACCCTGCAGTCTACAAAGTACTTCAGACTAGCTGCACCTTCACCAGCTACCCTGCAGTCTACAAAGTACTTCAGACTAGCTGCACCTTCACCAGCTACCCTGCAGTCTACAAAGTACTTCAGACTAGCTGCACCTCCACCAGCTACCCTGCAGTCTACAAAGTACTTCAGACTAGCTGCACCTTCACCAGCTACCCTGCAGTCTACAAAGTACTTCAGACTAGCTGCACCTTCACCAGCTACCCTGCAGTCTACAAAGTACTTCAGACTAGCTGCACCTCCACCAGCTACCCTGCAGTCTACAAAGTACTTCAGACTAGCTGCACCTTCACCAGCTTTGAGAACACTTTCATGATCAATCATTATAAAACATATCATATATATTATTCTGAGATGGAACAATCTGCACAACGACTACTTTTACTGTCGCTACTTTCACTATATTTTGATGAGAACACTTTTCCACTTTCACTTGAGGAACATTTTGAATGCAGGGCTTTTACTGTGACAGAGTATTCCTACACTCTGGTACTTCTAATCTACTTTTAATCAAGTACAAGATCTGAGTACTTCTACTTTTACTCAAGTACAAGATCTGAGTACTTCTACTTTTATTAAGTACAAGATCTTAGTACTTCTACTTTTATTAAGTACAAGATCTGAGTAGCCTACTTCTACTAAAGTAAAAGACCTGAGTACTTCTACTTTAATCAAGTACAAGATCTGAGTAGCCTACTTCTACTAAAGTAAAAGATCTGAGTACTTCTACTTTTAATCAAGTACAAGATCTATACTTATACCACCTCTGTTTATAGCCTATGAAAAAAACTATTAGAAAACGAAGGCTAAAGCTAACGTTAGCAGATAGTGACAATGTATGCTAGCTAGCTCAACGATTCCTTAAATAATATTGCGACAGAAAAACGTTTCAGTTCACATCACGCTCTGCCGCTCTGCTCTGAACACCTGAACGGCCGTTCTAACAGCTGTTCACCAGCGGAGGAGTCTGTGCCACAGTGACTCCGCACAGCTAACGAACACACCGTAGAATCAGATAATGTAGCTGACCCTCATCCCGGAGCAGCAGAGTTCAGCCGACAGGCAGGAAGACTCGAGCACACAGCTCACATTTATATTGAAAAATAACACCATGCGCGTCATGATGGCACATAACAGCTCGCGACCGCAGATTATTTCAGCGATTAGATTAAATGTAAATTATATTTGATGCAACTTTAGTTACATTTCCATGACTTTTCCAAAACTTTGGGAAAAATATTGTTTTCCATAACTGTTCCAGGGCCTGGAATTTGCATTTTCAATTTCCATGACTTTTCCAGGTTTTCAATGACCGTACGAACCCTGAGAATCTAAAAGAATGGAGGTCCACCATCTCAATCATGCTGGTCATTGTAAAAATTGTACATGAGCAATACTCACATTTGATGAGTCTCTCTCCCATGAGGTAATTGTTCATGGTCTCTGCAACAATTTTGGCAACTTCATCACAATCAAACTCGATGAACGCATAGCCTTTGCTGCCACCTGTCTGAGATAAGGAGACGAGCGAGAGGTGAATATCACAGCAATAGTTTCACAGCATTCACATACTTGAGATCAAGGCCAGCTGGCGTATCTTGGAGATGCATTTCCATTTACCGATTCAATATTGGAGATAAATGCAAAGCTTTTGTTGGCACATGGGTTTTATCGCTCTGCCAATGCATGAGCAGGAAATAAGCTTCATGTGCCGGACACTGTAGGCTCAGTTATCTGACCTCAGGTCACTGTTTGACCTGAGATCATTTTCAGACCGAGCCAACATTCTGCAGCAAACACTCCTGTCAGACATCATCTCAAACAACAAACATAGCAGATATTGACCTCTAAACATAAGTTACTAATCTTAAAAATATCTTGTGAATGCTCAATAAATAAAATGCCCTGAATCAGACTTTGTGTTTGTACTTTTCATCCGTTTTACCTTTTTACTCCTGGACAGCCGCAGCCTCAGGACTTTCCCAAACTGTTCGAAGTAAGGTTTGAGCTGAGGCTCGAACAGCCCGTGAGGAAGGTGACCCACATAAACCACTCCAGGGGCCAAATGACTCTCCTGTAGACAAAAACATACATATGAATGATATAATAAAATAAACAAGAGGGCAAAGACACTAATTGTTAGAAATCAACATTTCTAGTCAGTTTGCCTCTTTCAAAATACCCAGAAAAAAGACACTCAAATGGATGACAAATACTTATTTTTCTCTTGCAAGTATGAGTGGGGATTATTATATAATACAACCATATTTCATCAACTTTGTTGTTCCAAAATAAATATATCTGTATACATCAATATCTTTTTTTGGAGGAAGTGACATTGTGTGTCATGTTGACATTTTGACTAATGTATTCAAACGCTTCAAGTCAAAATAAAACATATACACGTTTTTTTGTATTCTGTATAGTATTGATATAGTCATATCATGTAGGAGCTCATTATAGCTTTGGAGCCGAATAACCCTTTGTAACATATTTAGAATGTTTAGGAAGGGCCGAAGAGTAGTGTTTCTGCTTCTGCATTTATCAAAATGTGAGACCTCGTCCAAACATGAGGCCTAATGTTACTATGAAGCCATCTTATACAAGAAATACTAACAACTTTCGCAGTGCCGGACCTAATGTGTGCTACATAACGAAGAAGCAATTATGAAACACATGTATCTAAAACAGCACCAACAATACTGTTTAAACATGGTAAAAGAGCCAACGTCAGTTCCATAGCGGAAATATTAAATTAGGGCACAACTTTATCCCACGGGTACGAAATGTGTCGTAACACCTGTTACATGTAAATGGGATTAGACAGTGTAGAGTGAAGGAGCCACAGCAGCCTCGTGTCAGCAGGGCCACGGCTCCTCGGAACCCACCTTGCTGGATTTGTTCTTCTTCGCCTCCTGCACCTTCTTCTTGAACTCGGACTCTTGTTTGGGATTCAGAGCCAGCAGCTGTTTGGCGGGCTTTGGAGCCGTTTCTGCTTTAGTTTCAGTCATTTCTAATAATCAAAGATACCACACATATGATGTGGAATAAAAACAACTCCGTCAGTCTGCTCTCTGTGAACCACGTTGGTGTCCTCATCCGCTGGCCCATGTGGTAACACCCAACGAAAGGGCAGGATGGTCTGCCTGTGGTATGTTCAGTGTGAGCCGGGCGCAGCGCTCTCTACTGGTGAGGAGGACCAACTCTGATTAAACAGCAGCAGTCAGTACAACTGGACGGATACCTGATATCTGTTATGCTACGCACGAAATTATTTATTTATTATTTATGAATCAATGGCTTGTGGTGACCACCTATTAATACACTGGGACATATTTCATACATGGAACTACAGTTGGGGCTATTGTTCCTACATGGACATGTTATGTGTGTTTACAGTGCCCTCCTGACTTCACTCTCTTCTTCCCGGACTGCAACCGGACACAGCTTGAGGGTGGGATTCATAGAAACCTCTTTTTTGGGGGAGGGGGGGGGGCATGTTATGACAGGCCTGGCCATCACAATATGCCCCCCCTTGCTATCTTACAAAATAAAAGTGTGACATTCATGAAACTTGCTTCATTTATTGGTGCCAGTCCTAGAACCATACCCTGAAAAAAGCTTGAGGGTGGGATTCATAGAAACCTCTTTTTTTTGGGGGGGGGGCATTTTATGACAGGCCAAACAATAGTTGTATTGGTTGAAATGACAGTGGGTTAATGATGGTCCCTTTGGGGCATTGTGTGCATCCAGGGCACGAGTACGGTTCATCCACTGGAGGCCTTTGTACACATTGGGGGTGGTTCCACCGCTGACACATGTCACAGCAAATCTGAGAAAACAATACATACTTGTTATGTAAGGTATGCATTATGGGATTTTTTTTATGATAATAGAATATCTCTAATGTATTTCCCACTAACATTCTAACCATTCCTTCAATTATCGAAATCTTTCAAAAACATAAATGTTGTGTTATGAGAAAGAAATACATTTTCAACAAAAATGTATGGAAAAACAAGCAAAACATGAATCCTTTATCAGTTAATGCTGAAGACGCCAAATATAGTAGCAATTACCAACGCACATGTTATGTTGATAAAGTCTGGAAACATATTTCTGCTAATTTTCTTTATTTGTAATGTGCAATAGGCAATGACCCAATGTTCTTCATCCTGCTCTTCCATCCCGCAGCAACAGCAAAGCCTGCTTGGATCATCTGTTGAGACAAAACGTGATCAATATCTTCAGATAACCCACATTGCAGATTTGGGGTCAAGGTGACCCATTCCAATGTTTGACTAAAAGGTCAATTATATAAGGACACATTTGTTGTGGTCTTTTATTATTTTGTGTGAAGAAAAGGCAAAACACACACAAACACATAGATGTTCTAAATGATTAAATGTGAGCACAGAGAAGCCATCTTCTCCTTCTTTCACTCTCCTTACCCGCCGTAGAACGGGAACCTGCACAATGTCAATGTCATGTACGCATCAATGTAAGCTTGGTTCTCATGGTTCTTTTGTTGTTCATCACATGCATAGCTTTACAGCTTTGATTATAATAAGTTCAAGGTAAACATTAACTGAGGATATCAGTTAGAAGTAATACACACCATGAGCACATTGAAAGGAGGAAGATGGGGAAATCTCACATCTTAAATAAACCGCAGAATTGAAAGGGTGTTAGAGTGTGACGTGTGTAGCCTATATGAAATTGCAGTTGGAGATGCCTGCATGCGATGCTTCATGTGTTCTCTGTTTGGAGTTGAGATACACAATATACTGTATGTAGTGACGATTGACCCTAATCTATACTTAAGCCACTGTGTTGCTTTTAAAACCCTGATAATGTCCCTGGTCAATATGAACCCAACAGTACCAATGGTCCAAACAATGATACAATACAACAATTTGCATGGCACATTATTAATATACTAGGTTATTGATGCATACTTATGAGATACAATTAATAAAAGTAACTACATGAAGTCATGTAGTCAATGTTGAGAAAAGGTAACAAACCAGATTCTCTGAGGAGAGAAGTAGCAATGTCCAGCCTCAGCTCGTGCACTGCCTTCTGGGAGGTTTCAAACTCAATTGCCTCCCCCAGTAAAATCTTCTCTGCAAACTGAAGAGAACCCTGATTAGTATCTGGACTGCATGGTCTATGATTTTACCCTCAAATGGAATACAGACAAATGACCCAACAGATTTAAAGAATGACATGTTGTACTGTATATGTGTAGTTTGACACAATTCAATACATCTTTGATCAAGATGTATAAAAGCAAGTCAAGATATTCAGTCTAATTGCTACTGAATTTGAGTTTGAGAGTAATGTTTGGCTAAATGCATTTCACACTCACTTTTAAGGCCAG
The DNA here is from genome assembly GCA_036324585.1 of Champsocephalus esox. Classification (NCBI taxonomy): domain Eukaryota; kingdom Metazoa; phylum Chordata; class Actinopteri; order Perciformes; family Channichthyidae; genus Champsocephalus; species Champsocephalus esox. The sequence goes on from CM070482.1 coordinate 39,989,403, forward strand.
GACACCACAGGATGTGCTGTCTTGTTGGCGATTATGGGGGAGGGTGCTGCATGTCCACCTTGACACCTTGCAGCCTTTTATCCTCATACAGGCTCTACAGTATGTAGATAGTACATGTGTCAAGATGCAGCACATCATTGTCAAAAAACTCATACCGGAACTAGTACACTGTATCAAATGTACCTTGTAGACTGTAGGCACACCCTCATGTTGCCTTTCCCTTCTCCAAGTGGATCCAAGAAGAGGGGTTTCTTCTCATGGGGGTACATTACCTTTTATTATTCGCATTGGAAACACAACATGCATTAGGCAGGAACCATACATTAGGCAGGTACGATGTTGCAACCCAGTCTCACAGCATTTCGTGTCCACCAACACGATTTTTAATCTATTGATTCGTGTTCATCATCACGATTTGCCCCCTTAAATATTAAATATTGAGCCTGACAAAGTAATTAACGTCTAATATATTGCTTTCCTGCAATGTTAACTATGTTGAAGCACTTATTTTAACTGATATTATACACATTAATTATACTCTTATGTATGTAGATAGAATAAGAAATGTGCAGAATATGACAGTTTAATGGTGGAGGTACACACATATTGATAGATGTCTTGTAATGCACTGTTGAGGAACCTGTGACCCAAGTTTTTCATTCATTCATTTCATTTCAACTACACCGTAGTTGTGTATGATATGTCAATAAACCTTTGAAAATCTTGAAGGGGATGTGAAAAATAGCCATAATATACGGTCTTATACAGTCTAATACTGAATTTTACTCAGGTGTAACTAAAGTCTGATTTAAGGGTTGTTTATATTTCACATCATTAATCAGAATCTGCAAAGTAACTCAAATAAATGCAGTGGAGTAAAAATACCAGCTTAACCTCTGAATTGTAGTGGAGTAGAATTACAAAGTAGCAATGAGCTGTCATGTGGGTATATATTAATGCTGCGCATTATGGACAGCGATTTCCACCCATTTATTAATTATATGTTTTACAATTGATAACACCAATGTGTTTACGAATGGCAACTTCTAATTGTGGGGAAAACGAAAACGTTCAGTAGAGACGTCCCATAGAACATTTTGCGAAACACAATAGCCAGCATGTGTAGTTCTGGAGGGGGGGGCGATTCCAGTTTTGGATAATCTGGCGTGGTTTCGTTCCATTTCACACAGCTGTTTGACGCTCTGCGTAACCTTACGGGAACTGTAGTCCTAAACGATAGCTGGGGATTATGGGTAGTGTAGTGTCTTCGGCCATCCTAAACTCAGAAATGTTGACAATCACAATGATGCTCGCAATGTCCCTTACAGGCCTACGTCTGTTTCCGGTTATTTTTATTTTGAAATTCAGTTCCTGACGGACACCAAAAAAGCCCGAGATTATGGAATTAAACCAATAAATAAAAGCAAGGATAATTGTGTGTTATTGGTGAGTAAATAACAGTGTGTTATTTTGAAAAGAATAACAAATTAGAAGGAAAAAAGATTTAAAAAATACAGATTTCAGTATCCTGAGGCTCTGAGCCCCGTTTATTTTCCTCACAGACGGCAACAAAAGTCAGAAATTATACGATTTAAAATAAAAGCAATAACTGTGGCTTGATATTGAGTAAGAACACGTTTTTATGAACCACACAGCTTCCGGTCTTCCACAACCCGACCGGAGAAAAAGACGTGCTGCAGCCTGCAGGCACGAAACACGTTACCAGTAGAAATACATTGCTTTTAAAATCGTGCTGTGCAACACGAAAAAAAAAGGGGCAAATCGTGATGGTGAACACGAATCAATAGATTAAAAGTCGTGTTGGTGAACACGAAATGCCGTGAGACTGAGACCGCGAGACAACCCAGTCTCACAATAAATAAATGGGGCTCAGAGCCTCAGGATACTGAAATCTGTATTGTTAAATATTTTTTCCTTCTAATTTGTTATTCTTTTCAAAATAACACACTGTTATTTACTCACCAATAACACACAATTATCCTTGCTTTTCTTTATTGGTTTAATTCCATGATCTCTGGCTTTTTTGGCGTCCGTCAGGAACTGAATTTCAAAATAAATATAACCGGAAACAGACGTGGGCATTTCGAGCGGTTACCCAAGATCCTCAGCTATGGTTTTAAGCTCGCTGATTGGATGTGTTAGCCGCAATGCATGCTGGGATTTGGTGTTTATATTATATGAAATCCGGAAAACATTTAAAAAGTATAAAATAATACTGAATTCCGAGTGCTCTTGCTTTTCTCTTTGAAAGTCATCACATAACGGCATTGTAATACACGGTTCGGCTGCATTACATATTACAGATCTGCCGTAGAACTTTATTTAGAGAGCCCTGACGAGGAGACCTTTGGAAAAACTGGAAGAAATGGCGCCGAAACTGAATACTTGACGTGGATCATAAATATATCAACAATGAAACAACATCTTCAATTTCTCTTCACACAATACGTCTACTTGTAGTATCAACAGTAATTCGGCTGAGTCTGAAATAGTATAGCAATATGCTGTAAAATGATGTAAAAGCATGCATAAAACTATACATCTTCAGATGTTGTACATACACACTAATAATACAAAGTTATTATAGCTGTGTGCACCTCGTGTGCACCTCCTAGTGGTTAAAGCACGTTATTGAATTATTGTACAGAGTACATACTTTCATTGGGTGAAAGTATAAATATAGAAATATAGAATATAAAAAATCAAGAAGATATTATAAGTGATCTCTACAATAAAACAGTTTAGTGCAGGATGTACACAGATATTAATAGGAGGAGGTGCAAAACAGAAAAACGGATTAACCTTTATTTAAACATTAAATATTAAATATTAAGCCTGACAAAGTAATTAACGTCTAATATATTGCTTTCCTGCAATGTTAACTATGTTGAAGCACTTATTTGAACTGATATTATACATATGAATTATACTCTTATGTATATAGATAGAATAAGAAATGTGCAGAATATGACAGTTTAATGGTGGAGGTACACACATATTGATAGATGTCTTGTAATGCACTGTTGAGGAACCTGTGAACTTTGTGCCCGCCGCCGCTGCGTGTCTGCCTTCGGCCGGGTTGCGCTCCTTCCTCCCGGGGACACTGCTCCTTCCTCCCGGGGATACCTCAACGCCTGCTGAGGACTTTGTGCCCGCCGCCGTCGCTGCGCGTCTGCCTGCGGCCGGGTTGCGCTCCTTACTCCCGGGGAGACTGCTCCTGCCTTCCGGGGATACCTCAACGCCTGCCGAGTACTTCGTGCCCGCCGCCGCTGGTGCTTCCTCCTCGGACGCCATGTTTGAATTCTGGGGGGGCTTGTGTGGTGACCACCTATTAATACACTGGGACATAATTCATACATGGAACTACAGTTGGGGCTATTGTTCCCACACGGACATGTTATGTGTTTACTATATATGTTGTGGCTTCTCTCTCTTCTTCCCGGACTGCAACCGGACAACATGACCTTAGCTGCTGTCAAATAAAGTTCGCTTTTGCGCCTTCATTGCACCGCCTCTGACTCCCTATCTCTCGGCAAGGCTATTACTTTTATCATTCATAACTTTCATAATTCCAGAGATACATCCCATAATACATCCCATTTTTAACATGGAGGTTAATGGAGAACTCTTCAAACTTCAACAATCTTCATGCAACTTCAACTGCTAACTGCTCCTTCTTCAACTGCTAACTGCTCCTTCATACTTTCACTCAGAAACCTCTTTCCAACTTTAAAATGTCACACATCTTTCTGACATTATTCGTGTATCAGAACTTTTAAATCTGATTCTGACTTTTAGAGGTATTAAATATTGTTCAGACCTTGGTAAAGAGGCCTTCTTCAGATTTTAGAGTGTGTGATGTCACAGCTAGTGGAGGACAGATTTAATTTTGCCTTCATATTTTCTTTTAAACCTGCCATAATTCCCAAACCCTACATTCCTGAAACATAATCTTTCATGACAAACGTAGGAAAACATCGCGTAGCTTGAAAGATAATAAAACAAAATGCCTCTTGAGGGCATGAAGTGACAAAAACGTTCAACATGTCTCCATTAAACTCAGTAAGTAAGTTCAGCCTCACCTTTTCCCACCACAGCAGCCGCACACCTTTAGTTCATCTGCCAAAAAGGCCACATTATTAACCCGAAAGTACAGAAAAAGTACACTTCAGATGCTCAACTTCCTTGACATGCTTCACGCTTTGAGATTTCACCGATATCTGTTACGGTTCTTCAACAAAACGTTCACATGTAAGAGGTTTATCTCTTATTCAGAACAATAAAAATGCTCCCCTCTCACTGATCACCATGGAAACCTTTGATCTCTGGACACATCGTAAGCTCAAATACAAACACCTGTGTCATGGAACACGATGATGTCATAACTCCAATTGACATAATTAGAGCAGCAGACTAATGACGTGGTCACTGGAGTTTAACAGACTGTCTCAGCCTATTATTTTCTGTCTGATGGAGACTTCATACTGACTTCAACATGTTCCACATATTTTAGACATTATTGGTGACGTATGCTTTTAGTTCTAAAGTTTTCAGTTCAGATATTCTGCTGCCTTTTCATGCATTTAGACTTTTATTTTCTTGTTCTTATTTCACATTCAAGTCACATCTTTAAACTAGGGCTGTCAAACGATTACAATTTGTAATCAGATTAATCACAGCTTAAAAATGAATTAATCATGATTAATCACTATTCGAACTATGTCCAAAATATGTCATTTCTGTATATTGGTGTGGGAATGGAAAGATAAATGAAAGAAGGCGGATATATTCATTTAACATGTTTATTGTAACATTTTTCTGTGTGTCAAAATGAAAGAGAGCACCTATCAATCATCAAACCGTGGGGTCTTAATTCATTACGTGTTCATTTCTATCAACGGGGGAGTACTTCAGGAAAGTCCTAGGCTGCAGTCGAATAGTCCAAAAATCAGCTCCTAAGTTCTAACCCTATCGTCTATTCCTTGACCTCTGAGCGAAACGTCACGGGGGTTAAGGGATAGTGGATAGGAGAATTAAAAAGGACTTAGGAGAAGAGACTGCGGTACTTTAGAGAATCCGACTGCACTTTCACTATCCGACGTGTTTCTGATGCGCCAGCGGACATCATTGTGTGCGTCTGCTGCTGTGGGGAAACCATGGAAACCACAGTTTTCTATACAGCGGACTACAACATGGATGTTCAATAAGAAGGAGGGACTGCTGTAAACTCATCTAGAGGCTCTGCACCGTGCTCTGATGCTGCTGCTTTGCTTTATGAACGTGGACAACAGAGAAACATATTCTTCAGGACCAAAGCTGGAACTGAAATAAAAAAGGAAAGTGAAACTTCTGCTCGTCACCCTCTCCCTCCGGTCCACATTAATACCAATGATCCCAATACGTATGATTGTATGAACTAAAGATCTTAAAATCAATACAGATGTATTTATTATAAACGTTAGTCCTTAACATCTATCACTGTGTATATCACCATTCAAACATCTTTTAAAAGTTGAACAAACTCCACACAGCTCAGTAAAGACTGAAATGTTGACTTTATTTGATCATTTCAGTAAAAACTAACGTTCATATTTCTCTTTTTGATTATAATACTGATGAACGTTCAAAACAAAGCACTTTGGCAATTTACCACATACGTTTTAAAATGCTTAATAAGCACCGTAACTTTCATGATATCATTTCTCCGTCATAATCGTTTTTTCCCGTGAACGGCCGACTGTTGAGTGACGGCAAATGCTGCGGCTGCAAGGCATCGTGGGGCAGCATTTTCGCTTCTCCTGTCAGTTAGGGAGGTCCAGTGGTTCCTAAGCTAAAGGAGGTTATAAAGGAAGTTTGAAACCTCCTTTCCTATCATTCTCATCATTCTAGAGAATTCGAACGGCACTTATCATGGCTGCCACTGAGGGACTTCCGGGTCATTTCACTCCTTTAGGAAGGTTCCTAAGCTAAATGGACTATTCGACTTCAGCCCTAGTGGAGTACTTCGTGACCAGAGAGTGTGAACGTTGTGATTAGCTGTTTTAGCGCAGTTCTCCAGTGAAGGGCGGAGTCTCCCTCCGCAGCCGGTTGGCGTAGTTTTGGCACAATTCCGTTGTACAGACCGACGTTATCAGCAGCCCTGTCTGTGCATACGGAGACCGACTCTGTCGTCCGGTGATCTAACTGTACAAGTACGTCGGTACGCAAATGCGCTTTGTGACACAAGTGACGGTACGCATTTCAGATTACGCACATAACCTGTTATTATGTGCACCCCTGTACTACAGCAAAAGTATTCTCCGTCAGGACTTCCTGCAACAACACCACGCCGTTATCTTGATTCTGATTGGCCAGAAGACATTATCAAATATGTTCTATTGAGAAGCAACACGTTCTCACTCTCATCCCGTCACATATTGACGGACGGTCAGGGCCCCTCCCCGTCGCTATATTACGTACAGGGTACCCCTTTCCCGTCATTTTTCTACCGACAGGGCATCCCATAGACCTTCATTGCGGACCCCTTGCCCGTCAGGCTTCTACGGGCAGGGCGTTCCATGGACCTTCATAATGCCTATTCTAAGGTTCATTTGGCCATTCAAATGCATTTTGGTGTCATTGTATGCGAGTAATGAGTTTTTATTTCTGATTATGTGTGCAGTACATGTACATGATGTTTAGTTTGCTAGTTATGACGAAGATTACTTCATGAATGTGTACACATTCACGGTTGCTAAGGTGGTTGCTATGGACGCTGCAACAGCTCCCAGATCACGTGATCAACAACAATGGCTGTCCTTCGTGTTATTCCCCGGTGGAAAATGCCTATTTTAAGGTTAATTTGGTCATTAAAATGCGTTTTGATGTCATTTTATGCGAGTAATGAGTTTTTATTTCTGATTATTTGTGCAGTACATGTACATGATGTTTAGTTTGCTAGTTATGACGAAGATTACCTTACGTCTGTGAGGAAAATACATGGGGGAGAGCCTCGTATTTTTAAAATCTTTTTTCCTTCTAATTTGTTATTCTTTTCAAAATAACACTCTGTTATTTACTCACCAATAACACACAATTATCCTTGCTTTTATTTATTGGTTTAATTCCATAATCTCGGTCTTTTTTGGTGTCCGTCAGGAACTGAATTTCAAAATAAAAATAACCGGAAACAGACGTAGGCCTGTAAGGGACAGTTCGAGCATCATTGCGATTGTCAACATTTTTGAGTTTAGGATGGCCGAAGACACTACACTACCCAGAATCCCCAGCTATCGTTTAGGACTACAGTCCGTGATTACTCTTCAAGGTCTGGGATTGGATGTTGGAGTGGCAGTGCGCCAAGGTTACAGCATCAAACAGCTGTTTGAAATGGAACGAAACCATGCCAGATTATCCAAAACTGGAATCGAACGCCCCCCAGAATTACACACTACACTATTGTGTTTCGCAAAATGTTCTATGGGAGGTCTCTACTGAACGTTTTCGTTTTTCCCACAATTAGAAGTTGCCAGTATTAAACACATTGGTGTTATCAAATGTAAAACATATAATTAATAAATGGGTAAAAATCGCTGTCCATAATGCGCAGCATCAATATATAGCATTAATATACATGACAGCTCATTGCTACTTTGTAATTCTACTCCACTACAATTCAGAGGTTAACCTGGTATTTTTACTCCACTGCATTTATTTGAGTTACTTTGCAGATTCTGATTAATGATGTGAAATATAAACAACCCTTAAATCAGACTTTAGTTACACCTGAGTAAAATTCAGGGAAGGTGATTGTCAAGTGCCAACAATCAGGAGAGATATTTGATAGTTGGTGCTTGAGAAGACTAAACATGTATCTGCAATTGACATTAATGGAAACGAGTAATAAAGTATATTAATTACTCGTTATTCTCTACTAATAGTTAATTAAAGACTATATATTATGGCTATTTTGCACATCCCTTTCAAGATTTCAAGATTTTAAAAGGTGTATTGACATATCATATACACAACTTACGGTGTAGTTATGAAATGAATGAAAAACTTGGGTCACAGGTTCCTCAACAGTGCATTACAAGACATCTATCAATATGTGTGTACCTCCACCATTAAACTGTCATATTCTGCACATTTCTTATTCTATCTACATACATAAGAGTATAATTAATGTGTATAATATCAGTTAAAATAAGTGCTTCAACATAGTTAACATTGCAGGAAAGCAATATATTAGACGTTAAGTACTTTGTATTTATCTGTAGATAGATATTTAAAAGAAGACCTAAATCTGTTATTTAATGTTTAAATAAAGGTTAATTCGTGTTTCTGTTTTGCACCTCCTCCTATTAATATCTTTGTACATCCTGCACTAAACTGTTTTATTGAAGAGATCACTTATAGTATCTTCTTGATTTTTATATTCTATATTTCTATCACAGACCTTCTACTTTCCCCCTATGAAAGTATATGTACTCTTAATATTTTTTTGATCAAATATAACACATAAAAACAATAATTCAATAACGTGCTTTAACCACTAGGCCAGACCTGGGCATTGTACGGCCCGCGGGCCAAATACGGCCCGCGGGATGATTCTGAGTGGCCCGCGAAAGATTACATGATTATTAGAAAATAAAACATATTTTCTAATTATCTTATGGGTGGACAAAAACCGCATTGCTTTTATTTTGAAGCCCATTTATTCTCACAGTGCACGCAATCGTGCACGTCAACTGTGCACGTGAAATGGGTGTCTACCTTCCTTGTCACCTCTGAACAATTCGAAAATGTCGGCTCATGCCAAAAAAAGTGGATGCCGAAAGCAGAACTTTCAAACAAATATGGACTACTAATTTTTTCTTTACTGAAGTCGAGGGTAAACCTGTGTGTTTGGTTTGTGGGGAGCATGTCGCCGTGTTTAAACAGTACAATTTGAAACGGCATTACGAGACAAAACATGCCGCGAAATACAAAAACTTGACTGATGCCGAACCAGCGCGGACATCAACGGATTTACTAGCAAAGCTAGAAAAACAACAATGCTGTTTTACAAAGCTGCATGCAGACAGAGATGCAGCGACCAGAACCAGCTTTGTGATAGCCCACAAAATCGCCCAGAACAGTAACGGCCCGTCTACACTACAGCGTCGAGAGCGTCGAAAGCTCCAAGCAGCTCCAAGCTGCCCATTCACTTTCAATGGGGTGACGTCACGTAGCCGCGCTCAAATAAAGTTCGCTTTTGCGCCTTCATTGCACCGCCTCTGACTCCCTATCTCTCGGCAAGGCTATTACTTTTATCATTCATAACTTTCATAATTCCAGAGATACATCCCATAATACATCCCATTTTTAACATGGAGGTTAATGGAGAACTCTTCAAACTTCAACAATCTTCATGCAACTTCAACTGCTAACTGCTCCTTCTTCAACTGCTAACTGCTCCTTCATACTTTCACTCAGAAACCTCTTTCCAACTTTAAAATGTCACACATCTTTCTGACATTATTCGTGTATCAGAACTTTTAAATCTGATTCTGACTTTTAGAGGTATTAAACATTGTTCAGACCTTGGTAAAGAGGCCTTCTTCAGATTTTAGAGTGTGTGATGTCACAGCTAGTGGAGGACAGATTTAATTTTGCCTTCATATTTTCTTTTAAACCTGCCATAATTCCCAAACCCTACATTCCTGAAACATAATCTTTCATGACAAACGTAGGAAAACATCGCGTAGCTTGAAAGATAATAAAACAAAATGCCTCTTGAGGGCATGAAGTGACAAAAACGTTCAACATGTCTCCATTAAACTCAGTAAGTAAGTTCAGCCTCACCTTTTCCCACCACAGCAGCCGCACACCTTTAGTTCATCTGCCAAAAAGGCCACATTATTAACCCGAAAGTACAGAAAAAGTACACTTCAGATGCTCAACTTCCTTGACATGCTTCACGCTTTGAGATTTCACCGATATCTGTTACGGTTCTTCAACAAAACGTTCACATGTAAGAGGTTTATCTCTTATTCAGAACAATAAAAATGCTCCCCTCTCACTGATCACCATGGAAACCTTTGATCTCTGGACACATCGTAAGCTCAAATACAAACACCTGTGTCATGGAACACGATGATGTCATAACTCCAATTGACATAATTAGAGCAGCAGACTAATGACGTGGTCACTGGAGTTTAACAGACTGTCTCAGCCTATTATTTTCTGTCTGATGGAGACTTCATACTGACTTCAACATGTTCCACATATGTTAGACATTATTGGTGACGTATGCTTTTAGTTCTAAAGTTTTCAGTTCAGATATTCTGCTGCCTTTTCATGCATTTAGACTTTTATTTTCTTGTTCTTATTTCACATTCAAGTCACATCTTTAAACTAGGGCTGTCAAACGATTACAATTTGTAATCAGATTAATCACAGCTTAAAAATGAATTAATCATGATTAATCACTATTCGAACTATGTCCAAAATATGTCATTTCTGTATATTGGTGTGGGAATGGAAAGATAAATGAAAGAAGGCGGATATATTCATTTAACATGTTTATTGTAACATTTTTCTGTGTGTCAAAATGAAAGAGAGCACCTATCAATCATCAAACCGTGGGGTCTTAATTCATTACGTGTTCATTTCTATCAACGGGGGAGTACTTCAGGAAAGTCCTAGGCTGCAGTCGGATAGTTTAAAAATCAGCTCCTAAGTTCTAACCCTATCGTCTATTCCTTGACCTCTGAGCGAAACGTCACGGGGTTAAGGGATAGTGGATAGGAGAATTAAAAAGGACTTAGGAGAAGAGACTGCGGTACTTTAGAGAATCCGACTGCACTTTCACTATCCGACGTGTTTCTGATGCGCCAGCGGACATCATTGTGTGCGTCTGCTGCTGTGGGGAAACCATGGAAACCACAGTTTTCTATACAGCGGACTACAACATGGATGTTCAATAAGAAGGAGGGACTGCTGTAAACTCATCTAGAGGCTCTGCACCGTGCTCTGATGCTGCTGCTTTGCTTTATGAACGTGGACAACAGAGAAACATATTCTTCAGGACCAAAGCTGGAACTGAAATAAAAAAGGAAAGTGAAACTTCTGCTCGTCACCCTCTCCCTCCGGTCCACATTAATACCAATGATCCCAATACGTATGATTGTATGAACTAAAGATCTTAAAATCAATACAGATGTATTTATTATAAACGTTAGTCCTTAACATCTATCACTGTGTATATCACCATTCAAACATCTTTTAAAAGTTGAACAAACTCCACACAGCTCAGTAAAGACTGAAATGTTGACTTTATTTGATCATTTCAGTAAAAACTAACGTTCATATTTCTCTTTTTGATTATAATACTGATGAACGTTCAAAACAAAGCACTTTGGCAATTTACCACATACGTTTTAAAATGCTTAATAAGCACCGTAACTTTCATGATATCATTTCTCCGTCATAATCGTTTTTTCCCGTGAACGGCCGACTGTTGAGTGACGGCAAATGCTGCGGCTGCAAGGCATCGTGGGGCAGCATTTTCGCTTCTCCTGTCAGTTAGGGAGGTCCAGTGGTTCCTAAGCTAAAGGAGGTTATAAAGGAAGTTTGAAACCTCCTTTCCTATCATTCTCATCATTCTAGAGAATTCGAACGGCACTTATCATGGCTGCCACTGAGGGACTTCCGGGTCATTTCACTCCTTTAGGAAGGTTCCTAAGCTAAATGGACTATTCGACTTCAGCCCTAGTGGAGTACTTCGTGACCAGAGAGTGTGAACGTTGTGATTAGCTGTTTTAGCGCAGTTCTCCAGTGAAGGGCGGAGTCTCCCTCCGCAGCCGGTTGGCGTAGTTTTGGCACAATTCCGTTGTACAGACCGACGTTATCAGCAGCCCTGTCTGTGCATACGGAGACCGACTCTGTCGTCCGGTGATCTAACTGTACAAGTACGTCGGTACGCAAATGCGCTTTGTGACACAAGTGACGGTACGCATTTCAGATTACGCACATAACCTGTTATTATGTGCACCCCTGTACTACAGCAAAAGTATTCTCCGTCAGGACTTCCTGCAACAACACCACGCCGTTATCTTGATTCTGATTGGCCAGAAGACATTATCAAATATGTTCTATTGAGAAGCAACACGTTCTCACTCTCATCCCGTCACATATTGACGGACGGTCAGGGCCCCTCCCCGTCGCTATATTACGTACAGGGTACCCCTTTCCCGTCATTTTTCTACCGACAGGGCATCCCATAGACCTTCATTGCGGACCCCTTGCCCGTCAGGCTTCTACGGGCAGGGCGTTCCATGGACCTTCATAATGCCTATTCTAAGGTTCATTTGGCCATTAAAATGCATTTTGGTGTCATTGTATGCGAGTAATGAGTTTTTATTTCTGATTATGTGTGCAGTACATGTACATGATGTTTAGTTTGCTAGTTATGACGAAGATTACTTCATGAATGTGTACACATTCACGGTTGCTAAGGTGGTTGCTATGGACGCTGCAACAGCTCCCAGATCACGTGATCAACAACAATGGCTGTCCTTCGTGTTATTCCCCGGTGGAAAATGCCTATTTTAAGGTTAATTTGGTCATTAAAATGCGTTTTGATGTCATTTTATGCGAGTAATGAGTTTTTATTTCTGATTATTTGTGCAGTACATGTACATGATGTTTAGTTTGCTAGTTATGACGAAGATTACCTTACGTCTGTGAGGAAAATACATGGGGGAGAGCCTCGTATTTTTAAAATCTTTTTTCCTTCTAATTTGTTATTCTTTTCAAAATAACACTCTGTTATTTACTCACCAATAACACACAATTATCCTTGCTTTTATTTATTGGTTTAATTCCATAATCTCGGTCTTTTTTGGTGTCCGTCAGGAACTGAATTTCAAAATAAAAATAACCGGAAACAGACGTAGGCCTGTAAGGGACAGTTCGAGCATCATTGCGATTGTCAACATTTTTGAGTTTAGGATGGCCGAAGACACTACACTACCCAGAATCCCCAGCTATCGTTTAGGACTACAGTCCGTGATTACTCTTCAAGGTCTGGGATTGGATGTTGGAGTGGCAGTGCGCCAAGGTTACAGCATCAAACAGCTGTTTGAAATGGAACGAAACCATGCCAGATTATCCAAAACTGGAATCGAACGCCCCCCAGAATTACACACTACACTATTGTGTTTCGCAAAATGTTCTATGGGAGGTCTCTACTGAACGTTTTCGTTTTTCCCACAATTAGAAGTTGCCAGTATTAAACACATTGGTGTTATCAAATGTAAAACATATAATTAATAAATGGGTAAAAATCGCTGTCCATAATGCGCAGCATCAATATATAGCATTAATATACATGACAGCTCATTGCTACTTTGTAATTCTACTCCACTACAATTCAGAGGTTAACCTGGTATTTTTACTCCACTGCATTTATTTGAGTTACTTTGCAGATTCTGATTAATGATGTGAAATATATAAACAACCCTTAAATCAGACTTTAGTTACACCTGAGTAAAATTCAGGGAAGGTGATTGTCAAGTGCCAACAATCAGGAGAGATATTTGATAGTTGGTGCTTGAGAAGACTAAACATGTATCTGCAATTGACATTAATGGAAACGAGTAATAAAGTATATTAATTACTCGTTATTCTCTACTAATAGTTAATTAAAGACTATATATTATGGCTATTTTGCACATCCCTTTCAAGATTTCAAGATTTTAAAAGGTGTATTGACATATCATATACACAACTTACGGTGTAGTTATGAAATGAATGAAAAACTTGGGTCACAGGTTCCTCAACAGTGCATTACAAGACATCTATCAATATGTGTGTACCTCCACCATTAAACTGTCATATTCTGCACATTTCTTATTCTATCTACATACATAAGAGTATAATTAATGTGTATAATATCAGTTAAAATAAGTGCTTCAACATAGTTAACATTGCAGGAAAGCAATATATTAGACGTTAAGTACTTTGTATTTATCTGTAGATAGATATTTAAAAGAAGACCTTAATCTGTTATTTAATGTTTAAATAAAGGTTAATTCGTGTTTCTGTTTTGCACCTCCTCCTATTAATATCTTTGTACATCCTGCACTAAACTGTTTTATTGAAGAGATCACTTATAGTATCTTCTTGATTTTTATATTCTATATTTCTATCACAGACCTTCTACTTTCCCCCTATGAAAGTATATGTACTCTTAATATTTTTTTGATCAAATATAACACATAAAAACAATAATTCAATAACGTGCTTTAACCACTAGGCTAGACCTGGGCATTGTACGGCCCGCGGGCCAAATACGGCCCGCGGGATGATTCTGAGTGGCCCGCGAAAGATTACATGATTATTAGAAAATAAAACATATTTTCTAATTATCTTATGGGTGGACAAAAACCGCATTGCTTTTATTTTGAAGCCCATTTATTCTCACAGTGCACGCAATCGTGCACGTCAACTGTGCACGTGAAATGGGTGTCTACCTTCCTTGTCACCTCTGAACAATTCGAAAATGTCGGCTCATGCCAAAAAAAGTGGATGCCGAAAGCAGAACTTTCAAACAAATATGGACTACTAATTTTTTCTTTACTGAAGTCGAGGGTAAACCTGTGTGTTTGGTTTGTGGGGAGCATGTCGCCGTGTTTAAACAGTACAATTTGAAACGGCATTACGAGACAAAACATGCCGCGAAATACAAAAACTTGACTGATGCCGAACCAGCGCGGACATCAACGGATTTACTAGCAAAGCTAGAAAAACAACAATGCTGTTTTACAAAGCTGCATGCAGACAGAGATGCAGCGACCAGAACCAGCTTTGTGATAGCCCACAAAATCGCCCAGAACAGTAACGGCCCGTCTACACTACAGCGTCGAGAGCGTCGAAAGCTCCAAGCAGCTCCAAGCTGCCCATTCACTTTCAATGGGGTGACGTCACGTAGCCGCGCTTTTTCGCCGAACTGAATTGTGGGTAGCCGAGCGAGGCGTCTCAGGCGTCCCAGGCGACCAGAAGTTGAACATTGTTCAACTTCTGGTCGCCTGGACGCCGGAGTAGCCAGCGCCAGCCAATCAAATCCCGTTTCCCAAATTCTGACAGCTGAAGCGCCAGCCAATCAAACCGCGTCTAAGCTGGGAGAGATATCCCGCCGTTCATTTCTATATTTCAAAAAAAGTCGGAGGAGAAACTAACTATCAACGTAGCGAATCACCCGGTTTTGTATGACCAGACCCTCTTCACCTACCGGGATACAAACTGGAGGAACCAGGCAGGGAGGGAGGTGGCAGAGACAGTGGGGGAAACTGGTAGGTTTGGGGAGTGAATAAAATCCCCAAGCTCCAGACACGCCCAGCTTAGTGTGGACGCTCCGTAACGGAGCGTCCACACTACAGCTCCAAAAATAGCTTGGAGCTGGGCGTGTCTGGAGCTTGGGGATTTTATTCAAGCAACACGACCAACAACCAATCACATGAATCTCCCGCCCCCGACATACAAAGCAAAAACCCCCGGGGATTTTATGCGAGCAATATATATATAAACTCCCCAAACAGGCGAAAACCTACCAGTTTCCCCCACTGTCTCTGCCACCTCCCTCCATGCCTGGTTCCTCCGGTTTGTATCCCGGTAGGTGAAGAGGGTCTGGTCATACAAAACCGGGTGATTCGCTACGTTGATAGTGAATGAAAGTGAATGGGCAGCTTGGAGCTGCTTGGAGCTTTCGACGCTCTCGACGCTGTAGTGTAGACGGGCCGTAAGCCATTCTCGGAGGGGGAGTTTGTGAAAGAGTGCATGGTCGAGTCTGCAGCACTGCTATGCCCAGAGAAGAAAGAAGCGTTTGAAAACATCCCGCCCAGAGCTATTTAATCGAAGAGTTACGACACCGGAAGTCCAAAAACGGTTATCGTCACGTGGTTCATGTAGACGAGGGATCGTTCCCCGGAAGTTCATGGCGGGCAATGTGAATGCATTGATAACAGGAAATAGAACTACGATTTTTGGTAATTATTAGTGAATAAAGGTTTTGATTTGCAATATTTATACAACAAATCGATATGTGTATGTATTTACATCAATATGTTTTCAAAAATAAAATCGAATTTGCTAATATTAAGTGATAATATTAGGATTATTGTGAACAACTAGTTTACATGTTAGGCTAACAGTGCCTTGGTTACAGAGCCTGTTGCTGTTTATTTATAGCTTTGAATTATTTCAAACCAATAGTATCTTCTTAAACTTGTATGGTAGTCAGGAGCATCACTTTATAATGTTTATTGATACATTTAGAGGGAGGGGATCGAAAGTAATGCTTTAAAAATCAGATTGGATTCATTTCTACCATTTTCTTAAATTCATGGTAGTTTCAGTAATCCCCTGGTAATTGAGGACACAAGTTATCTAAATGACTAATGTCGTCTTTATGGCTTTCAGAAAGGACAGGAGACCGACAGGTGACTATCAAAGGACTAGCAGCAGCAGCAGGACTAGCAGCATATGATGATGATGATGATGATGATGATGATGATGATGATGATGATGATGATGATGATGATGATGATGATGATGATGATGATGATGATGATGATGATAAATGTGTTGCTTTAGGAACATCCATTGCAAATACATGGAATTCAATAAACATTGAATAGCATATCATGCAGCTTGTCGGTACCTTTTCCTCCGTGTTGTCCTGGTTTGCTGTGCTGCCTCCTAGTCGCCACCATGGTTTGTTGTGCTGCCTGGGGATGCTCAAATCGCTCAGAGAAAGGAGTACGAATGTACGGCTTCCCCACTGACACAGAGCGGAGGAAAAAATGGCTGGCTCAAGTCAGCAGGAGCAATTTCACGACCAACAGCAACAAAATATGTGATGTAATTATATACAAACACTGCATTTGCACTTTTTCACAAAACGAAAACCACACCATTGGGAGAGCTTAATGTTTTGTTTAATACAAAAAAACAGGGAAAGGCTTGAAAAACACAGAGAGTTGAGACTCAGGGTGCAGGGTGAGGGTCTCAGTGCAGGTATTCAGGCTCCATTGAACCCCCCTTTGGTTCTTGTGCTGAAAGAGGGAGTAACAGACAGGAGAAAGGGTTACACACACCTATATAGCACACATATTGCCTTGGGGAGATAAGGTGTTTACTTATATAAAACAGTAGTATTAAACGTACCTTGTGTTTTCACTCTCACTTAAGTCCCTCTCCCTTTGCCATAAATCCAAAATCAGCTGAGCTGCAACATTATACAGACGGGTAATAATCAACAGAATCACAAGGACACAATATGGCTCTGCTAAAAACACTCACTCTTACACGCACCAAAGTTATATTTATCTAATATTTAACTCCCTCCACCCCCGCATACAATCCCGTTTAGAAGCCCCTCTTCTCTAATTCAACACGTTGGACGAAATGACATTAAGAGAACGGAATGTACAATTAAAAGGCTGTTCAACCTGTGTTGCTAACTTGCTTCGGTATGCTAGCTTGATCTGTTATCTGTAAACGTTCCCTAAATCTACTAATTTAGGGATAACCCACTGACATCCTTTAATACACATGTTCATTTGAATCAGATGTACTGATAATATCCGCAATATACATCTTTAAACTTCTTCTTACCTTTAAAAGTCCGTCACGAACGGTGTATTATGCTGCAACTCCACAGCTCTGCCAGCCTTGGCGCTAACTTCCGGGGAACGATTGAGAGGCTCCACGATCCGCCATTGCTGTAAAAAAGTGGTCCATTGGAGTGAACGGAGATGTCGTAACTCTTCTATTAAATGGCTCTGATCCCGCCATCCCGCCGCACCGTGACGAGAAGGGTGGAGGACATCGCAGAGAATCTGGAGTTCTCATTCATAACACTCCGTTTGATGTCTCACTATGGGATGCGCCTCATCGCGGAGCAAACAGAAGCATCAATCTCATTACGCCAATCCTGATTGGCCAGTGATTCTTGACGTCAACGTCAGGGGAAATCACCCCCTATAAGTAGCCTGCGCCACGACGCATGCGTCATTCAAACACCTCTTCTCGCTTCAGAGCACATCTCGAACGGTAGCCGGGCTAGCTTAACAGTCCACAGACTGAACCCAACTAATTTTCGGTCGACGGGCGTTAGCCGGCTACCCGATTCTCTCACAGAAGAATATTATAGTCAACCTCGCCATTCTTCCTCTGGAGTAAGGTAAGGTTTTGACTTCAAGTTAGCAACACACCAGTTGCTAACTTGTGTTTTTTCCCTCACTACCGACACCACGGTAGTTTTTTTTTCTCTCTCTTCCACGGAGGAGAAAAGGATTACAGGAATATTACCATACCAGGTAATATCCTTGAGAGAAAAAGACCCACGCTGTCCTTTTTCCCCCGGATTAAAGACAGATCGGTAAACATTTTTTTCTCGAGCGTACCTGTCACGAGCGGACCCTCTCCACGCCTCACGGCGAACGAGATGGATGCCTCTCCCCCTCACACCAGAGGAGTCAGGATCTCGGAGGCTGGGCGCTGCGGTTGCGGGTTGAAAGTGTCAGGCACAGACTCACACCAGATCTGTTCGTCCTGCCTCGGGCTGGAACACGCCCAGGAGGCCTGCTCCACATACCACCTATGGAACCGCTGGTGGCAGCCCGCCTCCTACCGAGGATGGGCCAGCCGCCAAGCAGGAACCCCACGCTGCCAGCAAAAACGGACCGATTCCAGTCTACCATGACGGAACGGGCCTACAGAGCCGCAGCGTTGTCCGCCAGGGCTCTGAACGTTTCCTCGATGCTAACCGCATACCAAGCGGAGCTCTGTGAGGATATGTCGAGCAATCCTGGACCGGCCACTCTGGACGAGATAGCCGCGGTCACAGACATTTGTCTCCGTGTCCAACGCTGCGCCGTCCAGGCCACGGGCAAGGTAATGGGGATCATGGTGGTGCAGGAAAGAGCTAGATGGCTCAACCTCACCAACCTCCCAGACCGGGAAAAGGAAGATGTGCTTGACATGCCCATGGTTCCCGAGGGGATTTTCGGCTCCGCTCTCGCTTCCATGCAAAGGAAGTGCGAGTCGAAAAAGAAGGAAGACGAGGCTCTCCACCTTTGTCTCCCTCGAAGGGTCCAGCCGCGGCCTTTGCAACGGCGGCCCTTCGCCCACGCTGCACCGCGCTCTGCTGGGTTCAAAGTACCGGGACAGCAGAGGGCGCAGCCCGCCCCGAGTCCCCAGCCCAGGCAGGAGACGAGGGCGAGTTGGTCTAGAAAATCTCCGGCTCCGGCTGTAGCCCAGGCACAGCCGAACCAGAATTTCGGCCAGCAGGCGAGGAAGAAGAAGCGAGCGGCCTGACAGCCCCTCCTTCTCCCCTCCGTGACGGAGCTGGAAGTTCCTTCCCCGGCTCTAAATGTCAATCAATCAATGTTTATTTATATAGCCCAATATCACAAATGTTACATTTGTCTCAGTGGTCTTCACAGTGTGTACAGAATATCAGTATGACAATACGACACCCTCTGTCCTTAGACCCTCACATCGTACAAGGAAAAACTTCCAAAGAAAACCCAGTTTAAAGGGAAAAATGGGAGAAACCTCAGGGAGAGCAACAGAGGAGGGATCCCTCTCCCAGGACGGACAGACGTGCAATAGATGCCGTGTGTAAATTGAAAAGATAATACATTTGCAACACAATGCATGTGTGTATAATAGGAAGATGAATCCACGAGGATATCCATCCAGGACCGATGATCCAGGACCACAGCCACGACTCAAGATCCAGCGCTCGCGATCCAGGACACCCGACCGCAGGATCATCCATGACTCCGGATCCCAGCATATATAGACCCCAAAAAGAAAGACATTTGGGGAAGCTGGGTTAATCTGAACATGAGAGTACACAGGTATAGACAGAGAGAAGGAAGAAGTAAGATGTCCCCCGACAAACTAAGCCTATATCAGCAAAACTAGGGGCTGAATCTAATCAGCCCTAACTATAAGCTTTATCAAAAAGGAAGGTCTTAAGCGCACTCTTAAAAACGGATAGGGTGTCTGCCGCCCGAACACAAACTGGAAGCTGATTCCACAAATGTGGAGCTTGATAAGAAAAGGCTCTGGCTCCCATTGTACTTTTAGAGACTCTAGGAACAACCAACAACCCTGCATTCTTGGAACGCAATGCCCTAGTAGGACAGTAGGGTATAATGAGTTCTTTAAGGTAAGATGGCGCCTGCCCATTAAGGGCTTTGTAGGCGAGAAGAAGAATTTTAAATTCTATCCTGTGTTCTATAGGGAGCCAGTGTAAGGCAGCCAGAACAGGAGTAATGTGGTCCCTTCTCCTAACTCTGGTTAGTACACGAGCCGCAGCATTTTGAATCAGCTGAAGCGACTTGATTGACTTTTTGGTACTCCCTGATAGTAAAGAGTTACAATAATCCAGCCTAGAAGTAACAAATGCATGGACTAGTTTCTCTGCATCGTTTTGAGGCAAGATATGCCTGATTTTTGCAATGTTACGTAGATGGAAGTAGGCGGTCCTTGAAATTGATTTTATGTGGGCGTTAAAGGATAAATCCTGATCAAATATAACACCAAGATTCCTTACAGTCTCACTGGAGGCCAAATTAATGCCATCCATAGTTAGTATATCTTTAGATAATTTGTTTCGTAGATTCTTCGGGCCAAGTACAATAACTTCAGTTTTGGTCGTGTTTAACATCAAAAAGTTTAAGGTCATCCACGTTTTTAAGTCCTTAAGGCAGTCTTGAATTTTATTTAGATGATTAATTTCATCAGGCTTAATTGATAAATATAGTTGAGTATCATCCGCATAACAATGAAAGTTTACAGAATGATTCCTTATAATATTGCCTAACGGAAGCATATATAATGTGAACAAAATAGGTCCGAGCACTGAGCCCTGTGGCACTCCATGGCTAACTTTGGTTTGCGTGGAAGATTCATCGTTGACACGTACAAACTGAGAGCGTTCAGATAGATAGGACCTAAACCAGCCTAAAGCAGTTCCCTGTATGCCAACCAAGTGCTCTAGTCTTTGCAATAGGATATCATGGTCGATAGTATCAAATGCAGCACTGAGATCGAGCAAAACAAGAATAGAGACAAGTCCCTTGTCTGAGGCTATTAGAATATCATTTGTGACTTTAACCAGAGCTGTCTCTGTGCTATGATGTGTTCTAAAGCCAGACTGAAAATCTTCAAATAAATCATTGTTTTTTAAGTAATCACACAACTGTTTTGCGACCGCTTTCTCAAGAATCTTTGAGAGGAACGGAAGATTAGAAATAGGTCTATAGTTGGCTAAAACCTCTGGATCGAGGTTGTGCTTTTTAAGAAGCGGTTTTATCACTGCTACTTTGAATGATTGTGGAACATAGCCTGATAATAAAGACATGTTCATAATATTTAATAAAGAAGTGCTAATTAATGGAAAAACTTCCTTCAACAGCTTAGTTGGAATTGGGTCTAACATGCACGTTGATGGTTTAGAAGAGAGAATCATTGAATGTAATTGTTCAAGGTTAATGGCTGAAAAGCATTCTAGTTTACTATCTCGTGTAATATTAGAACTTACGATTCCAGGAGCTGTTGATAACATTATACTGGTCGAAGGCAAGAGGTCATTAATTTTGTTTCTAAGAGTAACAATTTTATCGTTAAAAAAGCACATAAAATCATTACTACTGAGTGCTATGGGAATAGAAGGCTCAATGGAGCTGTGGCTCTCTGTCAGCCTGGCTACAGTGCTGAAAAGAAATCTTGCATTATTCTTATTCTCATCTATTAATGAAGAGTAGTATGCTGCTCTCGCTTTACGCAGTGCTTTCTTATATTCATTGAGAGTAATATGCCAAATTAAACGAGATTCTTCAAGTTTGGTGGAACGCCATATCCTTTCAAGTTGTCTAGACTTTTGCTTTATTTTGCGGGTTTCGGCATTATGCCATGGAGCTAATCTATGTTGCTTTATTTTATTCTTTTTCAAAGGAGCAACAGAGTCTAATTTTATTCGCAGCGCATCTATAGCACTATCAACAACATGATCAATTTGGGGTGGTGTACATTTTGTATAAGTTTCCTCCCTTACATGCAGACATGCTATCGAGTTAAGTATTGGTGGAATCTCTTCCTTAAATGTGGCTATAGCACTAACGGATAGGTTTCTGCTGCAAGAGCTTTTGACTAATGCTTTGTAGTCTAGTAACAGTACTTCAAAAGTTACGAAGAAATGGTCGGATAAAGCAGGATTATGCGGTTCGACTAATAGTTGCTCAATTTCAATACCATAAGTCAGAACAAGGTCGAGAGTGTGATTATAACAGTGGGTTGGTTTATTTACACTCTGACAGAAACCAAAAGAATCTAATATAGAGTTAAATGCAACAGTAAGGCTATTTTTATCATCGTCAACATGAATATTAAAGTCACCTACGATAATTACTTTGTCTGTTTTAAGAACCAAAGTTGATAAAAACTCAGAGAATTCTGATAAGAATTCTGAATAAGGACCTGGTGCACGATACACTGTAACAAATAAGATTGGCTGCAAAGTTTTCCAGGTTGGATGCGTAAGACTAAAAACGAGGCTTTCAAAAGAGGTATTATTACATTTTGGTTTAGTATTGAAAAGTAAACTTGAGTCAAAGATTGCTGCAACTCCACCTCCTCGGCCCGTGCCTCGAGCAATATGAGTGTTGACATGGCTGGGTGGAGTGGCCTCATTTATGCTGACATATTCTTCATGTCTCAACCAAGTTTCAGTGAGACAGCATATATCAATATTATAATCTGATATTAAATCATTTACCAATATTGCTTTAGATGCTAGAGATCTTATGTTTAAGAGACCACATTTAATCTTCCTGTTTTGTTGCACTGTAGTAGTTGTTACATTTACTTTTATTAGGTTATTATGTATGACACCTCTATTAGGTTGTACCTTAAATTGTCCTTGGGCAGACACACACACCGCTAATATTGGGTATTTTATTGGGTTCGGGATTCCTATGGGTGACTGCCTAGGAGAGAGCGCAGAGAAGCGTGTAAGACTGCGACTCTGCCTCCTGGTCTCAACTCCAGTTTGTCATGGATTACGTCCACAAAGCCCTGAAATGTTTGCCGAAATGAGATCTGCACCTTTCAAAGTAGGGTGAATGCCGTCTCTCTTAATCAGACCAGGTTTTCCCCAGAAGGCTGTCCAATTATTTACGAAGCCCACATTGTTTGCTGGGCACCACCAAGACAACCAGCGCTGAAATGATGACATGCGGCTATACATGTCATCATTGATCAGATTGGGGAGGGGACCAGAGAAGATTAAGGTGTCCGACATTGTTTTAGCATAACTACACACCGACTCCACATTAAGTTTGGTGCATTCTGATTGGCGTAAACGAACATCATTACCACCGACGTGAATAACAATCCTACCGTATTTGTGTTTATTTTTAGCCAGCAGTTTAAGATGCGCCTCAACGTCGCCCGCTCTGGCCCCCGGAATGCATGTGACTGTGGAGGCTTCGGTCTCTAAATTCACGTGTCTCATAATAGAGCTACCAATAACCAGAGTTGGCTTCTCAGCGGGTGTCTCGCTGAGTGGGGAATATCTGTTAGATACGTGAACGGGTTGGTGGGGACCTGCGGGTTTCGCTTTATGCCCCTTCTGAACAGTCATCCAGTCTCCCTGCTGCTCGGGAGTTGCCGGGGGACGGCTAAGAGGAGCTACCTTTGGCCGGTCCGCACTGGCTAACATGGGCTTTACTTTAGCTGAGTTACTTTCTAAGATGCGGAGCCGGGCTTCTATGGCTATGATTCCCGCCTCCAACCTAACAACTATACTACATTTAACACATGTATCCTTACCAGTAAGGGAGGCCGGGAAGTAACCAAACATGAGACAGGAAGAGCAGGAAATAGCACCAGAGGGTGGAGAAAGAGCCATGGCTAGCTATCAAGCTAAAGTAGCTACCGTTAGCAAACCCGAAAAGAGTGTAGGCAACTGTGGAGTTACAGTCGCTAAGAGAAGGAGAGTTGTGAGTGCTTAAGCTGTAGTAACGTGTGATTACAACGTCAGGCAGTTGCCGTGATCAAGAGTTTTAAAACGATCGATTAAGTTTAAGTTAATAAGCTATCAGCAACAGAACAGACACACGGGTTACCCGGAGATGACAACAACAACCGGAAGTTACAACGTGCTCACCGCAATAGGTTCCTCCTTCAGTGAGGTGGGAGGGTATCTGAAGATGAGTATGAGATGTGTCCCCGCCGCCTCGAGAGATGCCTCAACGCCATCCTCAAGTCCGCACAAGACACATGTCACATTGTTATTGTCTGAATAAACCATTTTCCGCTTACGCATCCAGGCTCCGGCCAAGGGCGCAGCCTAAAAAAATGAAAAGAAAGACAATAAACAGTCCGTTAACCATAAATCCCCTTCTGAGAGCAGCTACGGCCTCTCTCAAAAGGCGGATAATAAACGGGTCTGTGAAGGCACCACCGCCATGCGCATGCGCAGTGCCGGTTGGGGCTTTAAGGGCACTACCGCCACATGCGTACGCAGTGCCGGCTAGAGCTGTAAAGAACGGCCCGTCAATCCTTCCCCTTTCAAGAGCAGCTGCGACATCTCTCAAAGGACGGATTATTGACGGGTCCGTGAAGCCACCGCCACACACATGCGCAGTGCCGGTCAGGGCTTTAAGGGCACCAGCGGTACGCGCAGGCGCAGTGCCGACTGGAGCCGTGAGGGCACCACCGGCACACACATGCGCAGTACCGGCTGGAGCCAAAAAGGCACCTCCGTCACGCACATGCACAGTGCCGGTCGGAGCCATAAGAGTGACATCCCAGCTGGCTCTAAGGAGCATACAGCAGGAGATACTCACGATGTCTGCCTGGACTTCTCAAGACAGTTATAATATATCTGTTTTCACAAACCCAGTGAGAGTCAACCCACATTCTGGAGAGAAGAGTTCTCTCTCTCCCAGAAAGAAGGGTTTTATCTATAAAGCCCACCGAGCGGAGTCAGATTACGGAGGAGAATGTCCTCGTAAAGCACCCGCTCAACATGGGCCTCATAATAAAACTAAACCCCGAACGCCACGGCTTACGGAGAGTTTTGGTGATTATGAAATGCGTAGTGGCACTACACCCGACTTTTCCAGTGCGGGACGCGCCTACGGGTGCAGTCCTTTCACGGAAGGTGGTCACCACGGACGCAGGTCAGACGGGCTGACAGGGGACTTACGAAGGTTGCCCGGTGAGAGGTCTCTAGAACAGAGACTTCCAGCGGGCACGCGTAAATTACCCGGAGCTTTTAGCGGTGTTCCACACCCAAAAATGCTTCCTGCCCTCTCTCAGAGGACTTCATGTCCCCGTGAGGATAGACAACACAATATCGTGTATGAACCGCCAGGGGAAGTTGCGTTGTCTCCAGTCACCACTGGCACACAAACTGATCCCTTAGAGCGGCAGGCGTCTCCTCTCTCTGAGAACGACACGAGTACCGGGTGGTGATATATCAGCTGTTGTGCGGGCAGCCGTGGCAGCCCCCACCACGCAGGGACAAATTGTCTCAGGCGGGGGGGGCGATCCTTCACCCACGCCCAGAGCACGGGGCACTATGGGCCTGACCCGTGAGTGGTACAATCTGAATACAGTGGGACTCCCTCAGAAGGTGATAAACACGATTCAGAGTGCGAGAGCTTCCTCCACCAGGTCTCTTTACGACTGTAAGTGGAGGGTGTTTGAGGAGTGGTGCCTTCAAGAAGGGCACATCTCTTTTCAATGTCCTGTCGGGGTGGTTTTATCATTCCTACAGGACTTGATCGATAAACACAGAGCTTTTTCCACGATCAAGGTGTACCTGGCTGCTATTGCTGCATGCCATGTGGGCTTTGAGGGTAAGACAGCTAGCCAACATCCTTTGGTCTGCCGTTTTATGAAGGGAGCTCGCAGGCTCCTCCCTGTCTCCAGGTCGCTGGTGCCCTTATGGGACCTGGCAGTGGTCTTAAATGGGCTCAAAATGACCCCATTTGAACCCCTGGAGGGAGCTGACATGAAACATCTGTCACTCAAGACAGTGCTGTTACTGGCCCTGGCATCCGCCAAGCGGGTCAGCGATATCCATGCACTGTCTGTACATCCCTCATGCACTCAGTTCGCCCCAGGGCAAACGAGAGTGTTGTTGAAGCCCAACCCTGCCTTTACACCAAAGGTGGTTGGTTCGTGTACCCCGATTGACATTGAGGCATTTCCTCCGCAGCTGGTTTCCTCCGGGGAGCAGCAGCAGGATCTGTTGTGTCCAGTCCGGGCTTTGCACACATATATGGACAGATCAAAAGAGCTTCGTCTTAAGGACCAACTCTTCGTGTCCTGGGCTAAACCTCACAAGGGTAAGCCTGTTACTAAGCAACGACTATCCCACTGGATCGTGGAGGCGATTGCTTTGGCCTATACGAGTCAGAATCTGCAAGCACCTTTGGGTCTGCGGGCTCACTCGACTCGGGGCCTGGCTACATCCTGGGCTTTGTTCAAGGGTGTTTCCATCCAGGATATCTGTGCGGCGGCAAGCTGGTCTTCGCCACTCACTTTTGTCCGCTTTTACAGACTGGACGTCTCCGCTCCAAGCGTGGCCCGAGCAGTGCTGGGCACCTTGTTGAGTCGGGACTCCACCTGTTAAATTCTGGTTGATCGGTGATCTTCGAGATAAGCTCGTCTGGCAATACGGGAGCTACAATATCCCATAGTGAGACATCGAACGGAGTGTTATGAATAAGAACTATAGGTTACTTACGTAACCCCAGTTCTCAGAGTAACATGAAGTGAGATGTCTCACCAGACGGCCCTCCTTGCTATGGTGAAGCGAGAAGAGGTGCTTATTTTTGAATGACGCATGCGTCGTGGCGCAGGCTACTTATAGGGGGTGATTTCCCCTGACGTTGACGTCAAGAATCACCGGCCAATCAGGATTGGTGTAATGAGATTGATGCTTCTGTTTGCTCCGCGATGAGGCGCATCCCATAGTGAGACATCTCACTTCATGTTACTCTGAGCACTGGGGTTACGTAAGTAACCTATAGTTTCCGCTGCAAAGTGAAGTGGGCAGCTTCGACTTTTTTCTTTGGCTTTGGATGAGAGCTGTGACGTCCGTGACACAGCCCAGCTGCTCACATTTCTCCGGGGGATAACACGCGACTTCAAGCTTACGGAGGAGCTGGCAGCAATGCGGCCAATGAAAGGAACCACAACGGAGAGTGATCTGTTCACCGAGGTAAACGCATGCATGGACAAACTGGGACTCGAATGGGACAGACTGGCAGGTGTCACTACGGATGGATGTCCGATTTTGACAGAGAAAAATGTTGGGCTTTTGAAAAGAATGCAAGATAAAGTGAGTGAACTCAACGCAGAGCAGAAATTGGTGTTTATACATTGTATTATTCATCAGCAAGCGTTGTGCAAGTCAGTGCTAACACTTAGCCATGTGGTTGATGTTGTTACTACAACAGTTCATCAGAGCGCGAGCATTACAGCACAGGCAGTTTGTTTCACTGTTGGAGGAGCAAGAGAGCGAACATGGTGATGTCAGGTACCACACAGCTGTCAGATGGCTCAGCCTGGGCAAAGTGCTGAAAAGGTTTTGGGTTCTGAAATCAGAGAGAAAAGAGTTTTGTGAGATGAAAGGCAAAACCATCCCAGAGCTGTCTGATAAGGACTGGATGGCAGATTTAACATTTGCTGTTGATGTGACTGCAATGATGAATGCACTGAACACACAACTGCAGGGCAAGGGCCTTGTTGCTCATGAAATGCAGAGCCATGTGAAAGCCTTCATGACAACGTTGCAATTAATTGCAAGGCAACTAGGCAGCAACAATCTGGAATACATGAAAACCCTGAAAGAAGTCAAACCATCAGCTGATCACCGGCACAGGTACTCATCCATGTTAAGAGCACTGCGTGATGAATTTTCAAGGCGTTTTCAAGATTTCAAAAAGGTTGAGGAAGAAGTGCAGCTGGTTTCCTCTCCCTTAACCTGTAGTGTTGATCGTGCACCCACTGAGGTTCAGCTTGAACTCATTGACCTGCAGTCTGATTCACTACTGAAAGAGCACTTTAAGCAGCATCACTGCTAGAGTTCTACTCTGCTCTCAAGGAGGAGAACTTTCCAAAAATGAGGAGACATGCTCAGAAGATGTTTGTTCTCTTTGGATCTACCTCCACATGTGAACAGACATTCTCAGTCATGAAGTTTACCAAATCCAGGTACAGATCCTCTCTCACTGATGAACATCTGTCATCTCCACCTCAGACATTCAACCTGACTTTGATGGACTTGTTAAAGCTTAACAGAGACTGGATTTCTCACACTGAATGAAAAGTGAAATGGGACACTTGATCTTTTTTTGCACAGTTCTGAAAACATTAAATGTTTAATATAGGCATGTAAAGTCAAAAAGGCTACACAACTGGGTTAGGGTTTTCTTTACACAGTTACACAGTTCAGTGATATGTCTTGTTTATTTTGGCTACAAAGATGATGTGATGTCTTTAGAAAGCTAAGAAAATCCTTGTTTCAATAGTATATGAAACTCAAAATGCCCTTTGTTATTAATGTGACAGAAAATGAGTCAAATGTTTTTGGAAATTATATTTGAATAAATGGTATTTTGAAAGCTAATCTCACCTTTTAATTGCCAAATAATAACATACACTCTTACCAGCGGTCAAAACAATGCAATTTACTGCTTTTTATATAGAAATAAAATGTATATTATGCATAATTGAGTTCGGCATTTTGGCCCGGCCCTCCAAAATATTTTCAGTTGCTCATTTGGCCCCCTGGGAAAAATAATTGCCCACCCCTGCACACAAGGTACACACAGACACTTGTATGTACAACATCTGAAGATGTGTAGTTTTATTCATGCTTTCACATAATTTTACAGCATATTGCTATACTATTTCAGACTCAGTATTTACATTCTTACATTCAAAATTCAATCCAATTCAAATCAGTAATATCTTTAAAAACTACAAGTCCTTTTATATCAACTGTGCACCGTTATGGTGTAAATATAACCTATCTATGAATTAGATCAAATGTAAAAGTCAGCCGAATTAGTGTTGATACTGCAAGGAGACGTATTGTGTGAAGAGAAATTGAGAAGTTTTTTAATTGTTGATATATTTATGATCCACGTCAAGTATTCAGTTTCGGCTGCATTTCTTCAGTTTTTCCAAAGGTCTTCTCATCAGGGCTCTCTAAATAAAGAACTACGGCAGATATGTAATATGTAATGCAGCCGAACCGTGTATTACAATGCCGTTATGTGATGACTTTCAAAGAGAAAAGCAAGAGCACTCGGAATTAAGTATTATTTTAGTCTTTTCAAATGTTTTCCGGATTTCATATAATATAAACACCAAATCCCAGAATGCATTGCGGCTAAAACATCCAATCAGCGTAGCTGAGAATCTTGGGTAATCGCTCGAAATGCCCACGTCTGTTTCCGGTTATATTTATTTTTAAATTCAGGCCCAATCCCAAACCACTCCCTCGAACCCTACCCCTCCGTGATGGAGTGAACTCCGTCTGTAGCCACACTCGCAGCTCAACGAGGCTCCCTCCTGTCAGATGGAGGGAGTAAATACAGCAGCAAGCTTTGGGACGGCCTCCCCTCTCTCCGGCAGAAACAGGAAATGCCGTAACTGTATGTAACAACGGTTTCAAATCAGCATCTCTTAGACAAAAAGTTTAAATGAATAACTCAAATAAAACTCCAAACATCTTTCATTGTGTTTCAAAGCTCTTTTAGTTTTAAACCTGATGTTTATAAGCTTCTTAGTTTTTGCAACGGTCTGTAAATATACACAACTTTATAACAAAATGCACACATTTACCTTTTTCTAGACTAAACGCAGGTATGATCCTAAGTTAAAAACATATGAGGTTATCATGAGGTTGTTAACATCGCAGTCTATCAGTGGATGTTTGCTGGAACTACTTGTTAACAGCGTGTTTCCTGACGGACACACACAGCGTGACTCCGGTCAGGTAGAGACCGGTCTCAAGTCAGCACCGCTGCAGACTCGTTGTTTGAGGGCTTGATAGCCCACTCCCCCTCCACACTCGTTGTTTTGGAACAGCCCTCAATATGGCGGACCCTCCGCGTGAACGCGCAAACGGAGGGGTAGGGGTGTAGGGGTAGGGTGTAGGGGCGGTTTGGGAATGGGCCTCAGTTCCTGACGAACGCCAAAAAAGACAGAGATTATGGAATTAAACCAATACATAAAAGCAAGGATGATTGTGTGTTATTGGTGAGTAAATACTAGTGTGTTATTTTGAAAAGAATAACAAATTAGAAGAAAAAAAAGATTTTAAAAATACGAGGCTCTCCCCCATGCATTTTCCTCACAGACGTAAGGTAATCTTCGTCATAACTAGCAAACTAAACATCATGTACATGTACTGCACAAATAATCAGAAATAAAAACTCATTACTCGCGTAAAATGAGATCAAAACGCATTGTAATGGCCAAATGAACCTTAGAATAGGCATTATGAAGGTCCGTGGGACGCCCTGCCCGTAGAAGCCTGACGGGCAAGGGGTCCGCTGTGTCCGCAATGAAGGTCTATGGGACGCCCTGCCCGTAGAAAATGACGGGAAAGGGGTACCCTGTACGTAATATAGCGACGGGAGGGGCCCTGTCCGTCAATATGTGACGGGATGAGAGTGAGAACGTGTTGTGAGAAGACGATCACTACGTGACAAAAGTTTTCAAAACCGTTTCTAGTCTTCGGTATTTCCAGACAAGTGGCTACTGAAATCAATCTTACTAACTGCTGTCTGTTCAATTTACTCCGCGCGAGTTGGCAGACTTTATTTTGCTTACTTTAACATCATTTTTCATGGTGGGGCTAAGCCATTTCTTGGTATGGCTGTAGCCTACCCCAGCCATACCCTGGCGCTGCCACTGGTGGGATGTATGGGGCGGGCCATTCTGCACATGCGTTAAATGCGTAAATATTTTAATGCAATTAATTCAAACAATTAATTACCGCCGTTAATGCGATAATTTTGACAGCATTACTTTAAACATGACTCTTATAAATCACTTTTAAAACTAGCGATGCACTACAGTGTCAGCTTTTCTGAAATAGAAACTTCAATGTCCACATCTTTCTAAATGATTCTACTTTTCAATGACCAACAAATAATCATAATAATAATCCCATTTTCAATCTTCCAACTGTTCATATTTTTTGGTCAATCAACAAACCTGATACAAATGTATTGTTGTTCAACAAATTTGAACCTTTGCCACATTTATTTGATCACCATGGAAACCTTTGATCTCTGGACACGTCGTTAGCTCAAATATAAACACCTGTGTCATGGAACACGATTATGTTATCACTCCAACTGACATGCTCAGAGCAGCAGACTTCAGATAATGGTTAATGGTCCTGCCCTCAACAGCTCTACGTCAATTATGGGGTGTCATCATATGCCGTTTCCATGGAAACACATCCCTCGTCATAAAACACAACGTCACTATACATTAACTCCTATGAAAATATTCAAAAAGTGCTCAAACCTCACATGTGCTAACAGTCCAGCTGTGAAGACATCTACAGGACAGTTTTGAGATTTCTTCAAATTCCGTTGCCATGGCAACACAATGCTCGCCATGAAACACGGTTTTCTCATAACTTCAGTGAAAATGCTCAAAATGGCCCAAAACTTCACAGGTTTGGTAACGATGCAGCCATCAACGCATCTAAGCATATTATGGGATGTCATCAAATGCCGTTGGCATGGCGACAGATCATTCACCATCAAGTTAGTTCAAAAGTTTGCAGTTCAAATATTCTGCTGCTTTTCCAAGCCTTTTTACTTTCGTTTCTTCTCTCATCACACATTCAAGCCCCCTGTGTTCATGTATAATTTCAATCTAAATTCTTCACTTTCTTCTTACACATTACATTTCAGCATAGCAGTTTAGCGTCAGCTTTTCAGCATAATGCATTCCCAATAGCAATTTCTTCAGGAATTGCATTCTCTAGTTACAAAATGTTATGTCTTTATCATGCTGTTTTACTTGCTGCATGTATGTTTGCATCGAATATATTGTGTTATACTTATAGGCTACTACTACTGCTAATGATAATAATAATAATAATATTTAACAACACACAACTATAAAATAATCATTAGACAATCATTTATTATTGTGATTATTTGTACTGATCAAATTGGTGGTGTTTTATTTCTGTCAAGTGAGAGGAAATAGGCTTGCATAAAAGGATAAACAATTGAGACAAAAAACTAATACAAGAAAAACAAATACACATTGAGAACAGAACCTGAGGATACATTTAGTGAGTGACTTCTACTTCTAATAATGTAACAGTGGAAATTAAGGGAAATGAAGGAGGAGCAGAAGAGGAGGTGGAGAGAATAAAAGCAAGGGGGTGGGGTCTTCATCACAGTGAAATAAGGAAGCAGGACTGATCAGCAGTGCACTCGTCAGTAACTCTGAACTCATGACATGGCAACAAAAATCATCTTCTTCACAGTGAACGGGAGACCGGAGAAGGCGGAGTTCCCCGGGGACTGCCCTGCGCAGGATGTCAAAGGTAGGAGCACAGAAGGATTTCAAAGTTCAGTTTCTGATGTTGAATACACTGTGAGGTATCAGAGTGCATACACACACCCTCAGGTGCAATCTTAGTGAATCAAATGATATCTGCATCCATAACATCATTTTTATAATTATTAAATACATTTTCCAAATGTGTCACATGTTTACCATGATTCTTCCCTTATGTGAGAAGGTAAATATCATGTGATGTATGTTATTATCTATTACACATGAGTTGAATTAATGTATTCAATGGCAGAAAAGTGATCCAGAAAAACTAGAGAAGAAAACAACGTTGATAAAGGATCAGATGCAGATTAAAGTCAGTTCCCCAGCAGATAGAGAAGTGTGTGTGTGATGGAGGATCAGCTGCCACTGACAGCTCAGGTGGAGGCAGTGTGTAGCACTGGCTTCATGTGGTCTTAATGTGCTTTGTTTAATCCTCCTATTGTCTGACCGGTCCTGTTATTAACTGCTATTACATTAACACAAAAACCATTAATCATCACCAAATGTAATTGAACACTCTTTCACACTGTACATATTGTATCAGACTACTGGTATACATGAACAACTGCAGTAAATATACAAAGAACAGACACTGAACATGTATTGGTGAGCCAGGTGTGATCCATGTGGGGATGGGCACATAAGGGGGGGAACACATCTAGAGTATGCGTGTGTGTGTGTGGGTGGTGTGTGTGTGTGTGCGTGTGTGTGTGCATGTTTTATCTGATCCGGATGGTTACTAATTCCTTTTCTTTATGGCGGTCATGTGTGACCGAGAACACCATGGTGCTACAGAGTTAACTAAATCATCCAGAATGCAATGAAAGTGTGATCAGCACTTGTATACGTTCAATGTCTCCTGTGAAGGATGTCATGAAGCCTGAATGCACTCGAATGTAAAACAAAAAAGTTATGATTGATGAAAGTAGTAAATCGGTCAGATTTGACCCGAAGACAACAGGAGGGTTAAATGCAAGTTGTATCACATTATTTACTTTGTATTTGCTTACTGTTTTGTAAATCATTTGTTAACAATTTGTAAAGCACTAAGTTACAATCCATAACCCATTGATGATGGCTTCCATTTTGAACAGAGTAACCTCAAAGCTTTTTCAAAAGAGAATCAACTCCAGGATTCCCCAGCAGCATTCTCCAGGGTTTCAGATGGCCTTGCTCAGCGTGTGGGGAAGCATATCGCCTCAGGATGTATTGATACATGAGCGTTGAACCTCTCTCTCAGATCTGTTCCGCTCTGCAGCCGAGGCTGGACCCCATGACATCCTGAAGCTGTACAACCCCAAAGGCAACATCACCAACATCTCCCCGGGGCTGGAGCCCAACTCCTCCAGCTGCTGCTACAAGCTGGAGGTGGTGGCTGCCGACTGCAACAGTGAGCCGTTAGGTATCTTTCCCTTTGCACCGTGGGAAATGCAGTGCTCGGGTTCATTTCAAAACGTTTGACTCGTCTCCCTCTTGTCTTGTCATTTCAGGTGCGGAGCTTGCAGGTGCTCTGGGATTTGACCTCTCCTCCATGGAGAAAAGGTAGGCCAGGGGAGTCAGATCAACATTAAAGACATTTCATTCATATGTACTGTGAAAGGTCAAAAGGTGAAGCATCAGATATCTGGTTATATACTTTGAAGGTTGAATGTATATCAACTGTGAAAATGTACATACTATAATGTGTTAACCGTTGGCGTCACTTTGTTCGATTTTTTTTCAGATTTCAAAAACCAGTACTGTATTAAGCGCCCCCGCAAAACACAACTAGTGCAGTCACTATGCTATGCTGCTGCGAAGCTGTTACAAATTGCATCTCTTCGGTCACCAGACAACAGTCCTTGAGATTGTTCTCTTGTGCAAATAAACCTCAAAGTGTATCATTCTTTCTGTCCGCTATTTTCAGAACATTTAAAAAACAAATGATCCTAATGCAAAATAGTGGACAAAACGGGCCATTCCCCCGGGATGAAGGACGCCTATGATCCTAACCCTTCTGATGGTGTGTGGTCTCAGGCTGCAGGGCCTGGAGAAGAGGATCCTCACGGAGGCCGGTGACGCTCCTGCAGTGGTGTACGAAATGAAGAAACAGGTGGATTCATTCCGGGAGAAACTGGAGGTACGGACAAAGTAAAAAGGAAACATGGAACTTATTCATATGGTTATTCGTATGGGTTATACATTCTTCGTTTTCATAGAGAGATCTCTGGGCCTCATCAGAAAAAGAAACATGAGCAACCGAGGCAAACAGTCAGAAGAAGAAATAAGTGGGACCTCAAAAGAAGGCAAATAGTTTCATCAGCTTAGCATTTTGGAGCTGCTCTTATCAATGTGTTTGATATGAATGATTCAATGAAGATATTTGAAATGGGACACTGTCGCTAAACTATCTGACACTTGAGAATAGAGGCCCAGACACTTCACAGAAAGTATTAACAATATATATTACCAGCAAATGTGCATTGGAAACAGTTTGTGTACTATACAGAAACGGATCAAACTAACCAAACACCAAAACAACTAAACTAATGCAACCCAACTGTTAAATGGGTTCAAGCCATAAATGACGTCTAAACATTGATTTAAATATAAGAAACTGAGATAAAAGGAAAATAAAGGCACAAACAACTGGAACAAAGCAATGTAGTGTTAGTGTATGCTTTGACAACAACTGCCTCCTTAAGCTCTTTTGAACACAGATAAAGACATTGGTAGAGGATGCTCAAACTCATTCCATACCCGTGGCGCTCTGCACACAGCACACACGCTGACTCATCAGTTCCCTCAGCTTCACTCTTTCACTTTATTGTTGGGGTTTCTTGGACACACACTCTGTTAATCAACCTTGTTTAGCTTACAGTCATTCCCATAACTGATGTTGCTCGTGTTTGTGATCCCCTGACATCTCCCCTCGCTCCATCCTGGGGTTCATATGTCGAGCAGGGATGGCTCTACTTGATTACATCCCGATTCAATGTTTCACCCTTTTTTAAACAAGTGAAGCACGAGTACGTATACTTTACTTGAGTATTTCCATTTGATGCTACTTTGTACTTCTAATCCACTACTGTTCAGAGGTAAATGGTGTACTTGTACTCCACTACATGTATCTAATCCCTTTAGTTACTTCACAGATGAATGATGTGAAATATAATCAAGTGTTGAATCAGACTTTAGTTCCACCTGGAGTGAATCCACCAGCTACCCTGCAGTCTACAAAGTACTTCAGACTAGCTGCACCTCCACCAGCTACCCTGCAGTCTACAAAGTACTTCAGACTAGCTGCACCTTCACCAGCTACCCTGCAGTCTACAAAGTACTTCAGACTAGCTGCACCTTCACCAGCTACCCTGCAGTCTACAAAGTACTTCAGACTAGCTGCACCTTCACCAGCTACCCTGCAGTCTACAAAGTACTTCAGACTAGCTGCACCTTCACCAGCTACCCTGCAGTCTACAAAGTACTTCAGACTAGCTGCACCTTCACCAGCTACCCTGCAGTCTACAAAGTACTTCAGACTAGCTGCACCTTCACCAGCTACCCTGCAGTCTACAAAGTACTTCAGACTAGCTGCACCTTCACCAGCTTTGAGAACACTTTCATGATCAATCATTATAAAACACATCATATATATTATTCTGAAATGGACCAATCTGCACAACGACTACTTTTACTGTCGCTACTTTCACTATATTCTGATGAGAACATTTTTCTACCTTCACTTGAGGAACCTTCTTCCACCTCTGAGCAACAGAAACGTGTATAACGTTGAAAGTAATTACTGTAGCAAGGAATCATAACCCAAGTGTAACATGTTGGATATTATCTTGTGTGCAATTTCATGACCGTTGTTTACAGTTTAGATCTTAACGGATGACACGCTTTTCTCCAGTGTCCATTCCAATATTACATCCACTAGCTGAATCACTATTTTAAGATAAATGTCTTTACATGGATTACCAAGAAATTGCGTAACAGCCTCGCAGAATCACAACATCTTTTTCTGTAGGAAGATATAGAAATATAAACCAGGGCAACAGAGCCATTAGAGGTCAGTAACGATAATGACTTTAGTGATGAAGGGTCTATTTGATGTGCTGCGCTAACCTCCATATTGAACCTGATCAACTGATCTCTTCAGAGTGTGGAGCACCTGAGCTGGCTGGGCTTGTTCAAAGACCTGTCCGAGGGAACACACAAGCCCTCCCCCTTCTACCACAAGAGAACCCTGCATAAGACCAGGAAGGAGTGTGAGCATGTCCGGGAGAAGTTCCTCCAAATGAGGCACGTGTTGCAAAGCTCACATGTTGCAGACATCATGTTTTATGACCTGCTAATCATATGCTGTCCCCTTGCAGCTCCCTGGAGGTATCAGAGGAAGTGAGGCAGTACCTAAAGACCCCCACCTTTGATAACTGGTGAGCAGGGTTGGGAGGGTTACTTACAAATGTAATCTGTTACAATTACTAGTTACCTGTAAACAAATGTAATCAGTAATCTGAGTATCAAAATGTAAAAGTAATGTAATCTGATTATTTAGAAAAGAGGAGACCAAGGTATGTAGGGTCAAAGATGTGTCCTCTTATGTGATAGGCCGACAGAATAGCATTCATATCGCTGATTTAGTTTAATACCTTCATTAAACACAGCATTTTCTTTTTTCTAAATCAGGTGTTCACCAACTGCATTTGAACAAATATATTTAAAATAAGGAAGTATCCTCAATGAAAACCAAAATGAATAATCAAGCATACATCTATCTATAATATCATTTATATATATATACATTTTTATTTCAAAATATATTGTAAAATTGTAATTTGTAACTGTTTTTTTGTAACAGCAATCTGACTACGTGTTTGTGTATGTAACTGTCAGGGAATACAGTTATATGTGTTGTATCGTGATTATGTAATCCATTACTCCCTTCAGCCTGCAGCTGATTGGCCAGATAGGTGTGGAGAGGTTTTAATGTCACAGACAGTATTCATCAACATGATGTGCAGGCTGTGTGATCACCAACACATAGTGCACCTGGTCCCTCAGTGTGTGTGCACACACACACACACACACACACACACACACACACACACACACACACACACACACACACACACACACACACACACACACACACACACACACACACACACACACACTCACACACACACACACACACACACACACACACACACACACACACACACACACACTCACACACACACACACACACACACACACACGTCGTGCCCTTCAAGCACCTCCGCTGTGATCTGAAGAGGACACGAGACGTGAGCCTTTCTTCTGATCTTCACTCATCTCAATATGAATAGGCCCGCAGCGCCGTACAAATCAAAAGGTCTTAAAAGGCTTCATCAACGAACCGGCTCTGAAGTGGCTTCATGGGGAGGAAGTGCCTGTTGCATTCACTGAGGCCTGCACATCGTTCCATTTCCCTAAAGCTTTTAACCCAAACCCACAAAGCTGTTGAGGCTCTGCACAGAAACCAGGGTGACAGATCACCATCATAAACCCTTTGTACCCTACTCACATACAGTCTGCTTCTCTTTGCTTCCTGCTGTGTGGACAAAGATGGGTTATGAAGAATAATGCTGATCGCATTGCATTATTGTCTTTTTGAGCACTTCATGACTTCCTGCTCTGACTGTGGCCAAGAGGTGTCTCTCAAAGGGTCAGCAATACCCTCAGCAACAGTGCACATGTTAGGGACTGTGTACAGCTGTACACATTTAGAGTATTCCCTGCAGTGAAACAGTATATGTAGGTAATTAGGCTTGATAGATCAGAATACCTGTTCGTATAATAACATAGAATATATTATATATACGATTATTGTGGCCAATATAACTTGCAATGAGGATAGTATCAAAATTAATTCGGTCCAAGTAATCTCAAGCTGTGTGTGTGTGTGTGTGTGTGTGTGTGTGTGTGTGTGTGTGTGTGTGTGTGTGTGTGTGTGTGTGTGTGTGCAGGCAGTGGGAGGATGCAGAGATCATGGTGCTCCTTCAGGTCATGTACACAGATTTAGATTTCATCGCAGCCTTCAACATCGAGCCGGCGGTCCTGCACCACTTCCTGTTCGAGGTGTACCGGAGATACAACAACATCCCCTTCCACAACTTCAAGCACTGCTTCTGTGTCACCCAGATGGTGAGTGTGTGTGTCTGTTGCAGTGGTGCTTCATAAGGACAGACCAGGGAGAGATGCCATCCTCCCTTTGACTTGGTGAAGGACATGTTCAGGGTGGAGAGGGGACTCACACCAGAGGACAGCTATTTCACCCTGATGGTTTGATGGCGTCTTCATCAAAAAATAGCTTTGACGAGCACCGGATACTTTTCTCAGGAGTTTGAGAATCCCAAAGCAGTGGCCAAAAGAAGATTGGAAAAGACACCTTAATTGTGTTCTTCGACTGTATGTACAAAGGGGTCACTTGTCCATAAGCTATACGGAGCATCTTAATCAAAGTAAATGAATTGACATGTGGACAGCATTCAGCCAGGCTCTGACGCAGTGCTGGTGGCAAGGCATCACAAGGACCTTGACAGACACTCAGATGCAGATTTCTACATGGCTGTTGGGTGGCGTCCTCAATCAGAAATGTCAGCGCTGTTCCTGAACCTTTGGAGAGAATAGACCAGGGACTTTAGTTAAGACCCTTGTCCCTGAAGTAGGAACACAAAAGTATCCTTAAAAGGTTCCTAGTTCCTCAGGTTGAAAAGAGGCTAATGTGTGTATTTCACTGCTCCCAAACTATTGAAGTGATTCAGCTTTTCATGAGGGCAAGTGACAGCCTTCCCCCCACAGCGCATGACAACATCTCTTGCCCTCTGAGCAGATGTACGGTCTGATCTGGCTGACGGACCTGAAGAGTAAGATGGACAGCGAGGACCTGCTCATCATGCTGACCTCTGCAGTGTGCCACGACCTTGACCACGCCGGCTACAACAACGCCTATCAGGTAGCTCCATGCAGTCTGTGTGCTTCGGCAGGCATGTTCCCTGACACACAGTGAGGTTGCTACTTGGTATTCAGACTGCTGAAGCCTCATTAGGTTCAGCTAAACGTACTGTCTTCTACTTTTGATGACTTTTATAAGGCGTATTTTAACAGCTGTAATGGGGGGGGGGAAACCGTGCCCAATAACTTACGTTGTATATTTGTGAGTTTTGCATGAATCAAGACTTGAAAAATGTCAACCTCTTTATATGTCTTTAACAAATTCTTGTTTTGATCTTTTATGTATTTTAATAGCTGAAGTTGGACAGTTATATCATACCTGTTGACATCACATACACTGTGTCTGTTGTATTTGACATGTTTGCTGTCAAATCATATTTTCCAACATGTTATATGATTTCACTAATCTTCTTTTAGTTTAAGAACTCTGAGTTCTCACGTTGTGTAAAGAAAACAGTGAAATGTGTTCTGGTGTTGTGCATTACAGCAGCAATGCATACAGAAGTCTTCGACATGTTAATCCTAAAGTCTAACATAATGGCCTTGTTTCAGATAAACGCTCGGACCGAACTCGCTCTGCGGTACAACGACATCTCTCCACTGGAGAACCACCACTGTGCCATAGCTTTTGAGATCCTGGAGAAGGTAGGCATGACACCTCTCTGTCCAAGCTGCATGGGATCGGGCATAGGGTTCGTGAGGCTGTCCGCGATCAGCGACAATCAACTGAACCTCATATCTTTCAGACAGAGAGCAACATCTTCAGGAATCTGTCCATGAATCAGTACAAGCGGATCAGGGAAGGGATCATCAAGTGAGTGCATCTTTCTGATTCTCTAAGTCATCCACTCAGGATAGCAACAGTATTTATCTTTTCATTTCAGATGCATCCTGGCCACTGACATGACGCGGCACAATGACATTCTCAACAAGTTTAAGTCCATCCTGACAGCTTTTGACTTCACCAACAAGGAGCACAGAGAGGTGGTGAGAGCACTTTTGAGCCTGTGTCATATGTTCAGTATTCAACAGTGGCCGAAGTCTCAATATAACAACTCTGTTTCTTTTACCGTTGAATGTATCGCTTCTAATTGTGTCCTGTTGTGTTTGCAGCTGATGATGATCCTGATCAAAGTGAGCGATATCTCCAACGAGGCGCGGCCCATGGAGGTGGCCGAGCCCTGGTTGGACTGTCTGCTGCAGGAATTCTACAACCAGGTACCTTCACCACTGGATATGTGTTTCAACTACGGACGCTTTATTTAAACTTTGTTCTGCACATGTTATCCTCCTTCAACCTTCGATTCAATGTGTGGGATGTTCCTATTCAACACCTTGAAGGCTACCACCTGATTCAGCAGCAACACGGTGGATTGAATGAGCAGAGTTCATGTGGTTCTCCAGGTCTGTTTCTCTCTCCCTAACTAACAAAGAAGGGTGGAATCCCACTCAGTTGTTCCTTTGACTCCTTTCCAGTAAAGATGACAAAACCGGTATTTATCCAGCTTGTATTGCGACTATCTTAGTTGACCATAACATTTAAAAAGAAATAATTTAGCAGATGGTCTGGTTAAAAGAAAAAGCACACTTTTCAATAGATGTCAGTGTTTGAACCACAACAAAATCTGGCCAGCAACAACATAGGTACGGCTTATTTTGAGCCTTTCGCTACTGAAGAAAATGTTAAACACATTTGGCTCCTATTGGCCAGTTAGTCAATAAATAGGTTATTCAAACATGTTGAATCACCACAACGTCCTTGAGCATAGTCATACATCTAAAAATATGATGCTGATTGGATGAGAGCAATGATCTTCCACAGGCTCAGACCTGTTGCAGAAATCATAGGTTACAGTCCCTCAACCTGTAGAGACATTCGCTCCAGCTGTGTGTTCTCTCCACCTTCAGAGTGATGTGGAGAAGTTAGAGGGGCTTCCAGTCACCCCCTTCATGGATCGGGACAAAGTCAACAAGCCGTCGTCTCAAACAGGCTTCATCAGATTTGTCCTTCTGCCTCTCTTCATCGAGCTGGCCAACCTCTTCCCCTGCTTGGAGGTCATTTCTTTTTGAAAGATTCCTAGAAATAAAGAAGTTACTTTGGGAAATGTCCTTCAATAAAGTAGAATACGTCACGTTTGAGGCAATGTTTTGGGGTTCGAATATATGACTTGTTAATTCATTCTGCAGCAACACATAATCCACCCGGTACGGAAGGCTCTGGATTACTACACAGAGATGGAGAAGGCGCTGGAGAGGGAGAAAGTGATCCGGGCTCAGACACAGTGTCCTGCTGACAGCCTCACAGACTGAGGGACCCATCTGTGGGGCCGAGGCAGCTTTAAGAAGAGGACTATCTGAAACCTGCTGTCTAAAGATTGTATGCTTTTTAGATTTGTTTGAATGTATTTTAACTACAACTGAATCTAAATGTGTATTTTTGTATTATTATAATTATTATTTATTAATTTTTTTAGTTTATTTACCGAGCTAAGCACAAGTACTATATTGCGTTCAATGCAAGATTACCTTTTCTTTTATTGTAGTTTTGATGTATGCAGTAATCTGTTATGTGATGTAAACAGTAATAACTTTGAAAGAGTATGCTTAAAATACAAAACAGCCTGAACTATATTTCATAAGAGTACAAAGTATTTGATATCAAATAAGAAAATAAAATCTCTCATGTTGCCGCAAGAAGTCAACCACTTCATTTAAATAAGACTTTATGAAGCTTACACTTGAAAAAAAGATTGCCCTCATTTTCTCTCAAGGCTTGTAATGATGGACACATGATGAAACAGGACATTTAAAGACATCACTTTAGGATGTGTAACAATGTCTGATGGCAGATGAATCGATTGGACTCGTGAGTCGCAGCCCTCTCTGTGAGGAGACATGGCATGCTCTCCTTTTTAGGAAGTAAAGACATTCTATGTTTAATGTAATGTCGCCACCCTGTGGCTTCAGTGCGTTATAACTACTGGGTTTATCTGCACCACAGTTTGCTTTTACATTTTAATAAATAGTCTTCTGACAAAGGTTACACCACAGTACACAGTCTGTTGTAAATATATATATATATATTATATATTTATATGAGCTATAGAACCTAGCTAAAATCTTCTAGCTAAACAAAAAACGCTACGAATGTGCCCTCCTGCTCTTCAGGGTGACCTTCAGGTGAAACACATGTGGTCCTTCTAGGCCAGGGGGCCTTTCATGTATGGAGTGCCTTGGTGGAGTGGTTACAGTGCAACCATTTCATACATTCCTTATGGCTACTGAATCAATGTGGGACCTATCAGTGAATGGACAGCAGTAGATGATGATATGAAAGACTTCTCTCAAAAAGTGTAAATCACCACAACAACAACAACATATTGAGCTTTCAGTCATAGATCATGGTAAATGATAATGCTACTTCTATCTCGCTTCATCAGGTCTTTAAGACCCCTCAAAGCTCTTCTACATACAACGAGTTATTCACCTATTCAAACCTTGTTCATGCAGAGCAGTATATGCCTATATTTATAAGTTCATATCATGGGATTTATGTAAAGAATGACTTTCTGTATGGCAAAGTGATCTACATAAGAAAACGGTATTTGTTGAACATGAATAATGACATGTTCACTGTTAAATCAAATGAATATCGTGACGGTAGTAATCTGATTCAGTACTTTATCAGACTATCAGAGCATATTCCAGTTGACTGCAATACATTCCCGTGATGTGGTACACAGCAGGCAAGGACCTGAGTTAGGTCATTGGATGCACAGATGGTCATTTCTGTGGAATGTTATCACTTGAACAGCTGTGACCCCTTTCTCTGCCCCAGTTCAACTCCAGCGCTACACAGAGGTGGTTTACATGGACCTAGTTGAAAGATGTTGACCCTTTGAAAGAAAAGTAAGGACTTGTACACAACGTGCTGTGGTGAAGGATCAGGATGACACTGAAGGGAAGCAGGAGTGAAGCCAATGAAGCTGTCTCTTTAGGGAAGCCTATTATGTCAAAGGTGGTAGAAATGATATGAGCTACAGAACCTCTTCGAGCTATCATTGTTGGCGACATCATAGCATAAATAGTCAGAATGTAAGCTACATATTAAAACCACTTAGAAACACATTAAAACATGAGCTATTTGCACTCCAGTGTCAAATGTGGACTGAATGGCATTACTGCATTTACTTAATTATATGTTTTTAATGTCACCTTACTTTTCAACATTGTGTTTCCATTCCATTAATATATAAAGCAGTTCCTCCATAAATGTATGGTTAAGTCACAAATGAATGCACAGTTTTTGATGCTCATATCAAATTAAAACATTTTGAATTCTCTAATATCCTGCACTCTTCCTGTTTGAGTCTTTAAAGGATCATACGCCGCAACACAATAAGTAATGCAGTGATCTGCACAAGACAACATCATCACCAAGTAAACAACCATGCAGAGACAAAGCACAGAAATGGTTTCAACTTCTTCAAAGTGAAACTTAGATAAGATAGTCCTTCCCCTCTTGTTCAGCTTTTAAATGGGATAACAGTAGCTTTGCGATCAAAAGAAAACTTGGTTTATGGCAACTCGGCACATGCTGTCCCCTGTTCCAAAAAAAACCAAAGAACGCTGCAAATGGGCCCTCTCGTGCCTTCGAGTGAAAAACATGTGATGAAGGTCCTTCTCGGGCCCTTAATGTATGGAGTGCTTTTAGTGGAGGGGTTACAGTGAACATCATTTAACCTCCAGTCCTGGTTTGATTGGCAGCAATGCAAGCGATGAGTATCAAAGTAGCAAAGCCACAAAAGTCAAGTAAGTAAAGTAGGAGTGAAACCTTTTGAGCAAAGGGGAAGCTGTAGCCTTGTGTTACAGAACCTAGCTGATATATTTCCAATAGCATATTTGAACTTTAGAGCAAGGGGGTTAAGATTTCTAAAACATTTTTACTTTAGGACGAATATCCCCAACATAGGAGACCTGACTCATGGAGAAAGGCAGAGAGGGGGTGCTGCAACAGCTGTACTGTTGCACACAGAGCAGCTGTGTGTGTGTGACGTGTGTGTGTGTGTGAGACACTTTTATAATTTAACAAATGTGAGTAAAACCTGCTTTAAGCATGTACACTGAAAGTGATTTTGTCAAAGAACACTAACTATCCAAATCAGAATCAGAATCGGTTTTATTACCAAGTAGGTTTAAACCTTTGG
Organism: Champsocephalus esox; assembly: GCA_036324585.1. Classification (NCBI taxonomy): domain Eukaryota; kingdom Metazoa; phylum Chordata; class Actinopteri; order Perciformes; family Channichthyidae; genus Champsocephalus; species Champsocephalus esox. The sequence goes on from CM070482.1 coordinate 40,034,276, forward strand.
TATATGTGGTGCATACAAAGAGACAACATAATAATACAACTATTTAACCATTATAAAAGCTATTTTAAAAAACAATTTTCAGACTATTGTAACAAATGAAAAAATAAAGACAAATTTACACAAAATATAATTATGTGAGGAACTAAAATATAATAAAATATGGCAATACTATATTTAAAGTGGAGAGCTGTGCAGAATTAAAAAGACATGGCGAGGAGTAGGGTTGGGTATCGTTTGAATTTCCACGATTCTGATTCTACTTTTCGATTCCGGTTCTTAACGGTTCTCAATTCCGATTCTTTCAACAAGTCCTCCAACTCATACGACCAAATATACCGATTGTTCAGGCCCAATTATTACGACCAACCATGTCGTTTGTTCAAGCGCTTAATACGTCCTGCTCCCGTTGAATGCAAACGTTACAGATGGTCTTTTATTCACAAATAACCCTCTCTGTAAAATCCTAAATTGTAGGATAGTTTGGCCATTAAAACGCTTTTTGATTAGATTTCTAGCAAGAAGTGTATATTGTACTTTTAGAATCCACGTCCAGTCGATATGTAGGATCTATAGTTTGATAGATATTACGAAGATGATTTGAGGTATGCGGCAGCCTCCATGTAAAGTTACGGGTCGAAAACAGTATTTCCGGTCTCGACGTTTTCATAATAAAACCAATGATCAAATGAACATTTAATATTCATTTCTAAAGGTACAGCCGAATCATCACAGCGCACAACACCTATTACCGCCACTGCCACAGCTGGACCAAAAAAGGGAGCTTTTTTTAAAAAAAAGGGGCGGGTCCGCTCAGTGAAACGATAACGAAACAGGCCGCAAGGTGAACCTCGAAAAGTTCTCTAGAAAAGAAATCCCGCTCCACAGAAGTGGAACTACACAATCTTTAGTTCATAACAAAGAACGAGTCATGCTTATCCACCAAAAAAAAGTTCGTCGCTAAAATTCCTGCCAATTCTTCTAGGCACATAATTATTGGCTGAACTAGTCCCTTCAAAGCGTAATAATATCTTGGTCCGAAGTAGTGCCACGGTTCGTCACGTGATCGTGCTACACCAATTGGGTAGCTGCATATTGTCAACAGAAGTGAAAGATGGCCGCCGACATGGTTGCGCTAAACCAGACCAAATGGATTCTAAACAGTGCTGTATGCTTGTTTTATGTCATGTTTTGTCATTTGCTGTTGCATGTGAGAAAGATGACTACCTTTAGGCTTTTAGAAGTTTAGGTACTAACTTTGACTTGGAGCAATCAACATTTGCACTTCTTTGCCGGTATGTATGTCACCTATATGATCAGCCAGCAGCAGAAGATGTAAATGATGCTAGGTACAAGGCTTTCTGTATGGCATCATCGTAGGGTGACCAGATGTCCCGCTTTGCGCGGGACTGCACAGCATTTTCCTGACTTTTGGTGCGTCCCGCAAATTGAGACGATGTCCCGCATATTTCATTTTGATTGGCTAAAGCGCTTTTCTTTAAAATCAGATTCATCCAATGGCTGTTGAGAAAGCAGGGAAGGCTATCATCAGGGGGCTGTGTTTGCTGTCAATCAAACTGTAACACACGGCAGGTGCTGGTCAAGTGTTAACCAATGAGAGTAACTCACTCACACACACCACCCCACCCCGCCAAACAACAACAACGAACGCAGGCGACGCAGCAGGTTATGGAAAATGGAGGAAACTGAAACTACAGCTAAGAAGAAAAGAAGATGCACATACAACAAAGACTGGGAAGACACTTACCCGTGGGTGCAGCCAGTGCAGGGCGACGCTCAGAGAGTTTTGCAATCTTTGCAAGAGTCATTTTTTTATTTCACATGGCAGTGAATACGACGTCCAAAAGACACAGAGAATGCGATTCTCACAAGAAACGTGTCGCTCAAAAAGAGACGTCCCACTCTATGGAGACATTCCTACTCAAACCAAACAATGATGGCCACTCAGACAAGGTAACAGCAGCAGAAATAACCAGTGTTCACCACACAGTGCAACACTCCCATCATACCGGTCAAATGACTGGTAACAAGCTAGCGCCGACCATTTCTCCAGACTCTGAGATAGTAAGGAAAATGTCATGTGGTCGTACAAAAGCAGCGTCCATAATAACAGATGTGCTTGCCCCTGCCTCTGTGGAGAGTTGTTTGACAGAGTCAAAGACACCAGTGGGTCTAGGTGACAGAAGGCCCACACACTCTGTGGGGGGGCCCACCTTCTGTTGCTGTGATGGACAAAACTGAAAGCTATTTTATTTGATGTATTATTATGTTTCTGTTCCCTCCTGGCCAGTGTTGGTTTTATTTTATCTTTTAATTTATGTTGTGCCTACTTGTACAGGTAATACTGACAAGTTGAATTAAGAAGATGCATTTCTAAACACTTGAAGTGAATAATGCCTGCTGCCTTGGTTTACTTTTCTTTATTAAAAAACTGCATTTTGACTTCACTTTCTGCTCAGTTGTTATATATTTGTTATGTTTTTTTCTTCCGGGGGTTGGGGGTTGCTGTTGAGAGGGTGTCCCACATTGTCCCACACAACCATACTCCTTGTCCCACATTTGGTTTGTTGGGATCTGGTCACCCTACATCATCGGCCTTGCCAGAATTAAGCATTCCCCCTACTCCTGATGCCCTCCATCAGCATTGCAAAAGGGCAAATTACCAGGCAGCAATAATGAGGTCCTGTCTCAAAAGAGAAATTAATGCTCCATCACCTGCTGGATATGTTGGGAAATAGAGGATGGGAACTTACACGTCACCTGGATGACAAGAAATCCTGCCCCTGACAGCGTGTTGCATGTGATGCACTGCAGCTGCAAAGAGACTGCCTGTGAGAAAGGCAGATGTTCATGCTTCTCTGCTGGACTCTGTTGCACAGACTTGTCGTTGCTCAAATTGTGCAAATAAAAAAGAAACAGAGGAAGAGAACGATGACTGCCCTGACACTGACGGTGAGGAATAGGAATAAAAGAGTCTTCTTTCCACCTTTCTTAAGCTCTTTTCTGTTCTTTTGGTTTTAGCGCCTAACCGACGCGCTCACACGTCACTCAGAGATACGTTTGTTTTTGGTACATTTATTTCCAAGTTATCGTATCTTACCAGACAAGGCTGAAACAGTGTTCGTCCTTTAAATAAACAAATAGTCTCTTCTCTGCAGTGCAGTGCAATGCAATGCAGCGGTCAAAAGAACGTGTGGCTTCACAACCAAACTAGAACACAGAGTATAATCAGCAGGACTCTTTTAACCAGCTGAGGCAATCACAGCACCAATCAGCCGCTCCGCCCAGCCGTGGCTGCGGATCACGATCACCTGACACCAATCAATTATACTCCATTACATGTCCTTATTCTGTTTTGTACTGTTTTCTACGTCATACCTTTTTATATTTGTAATAAATCTCGTTTTTATGGTTCATCAGTGTTGTTTTCATTTGTGGAGGGATGAATGAGTAAATAAATGAATCAATGGACATTGGTATAAGTAAGGCAAGGCAAGTTTATTTATATAGCACTTTTCAACACAAGGCAATTCAAAGTGCTTTACAAAAAATGAAAGACATTAAGAAAATGGCATTTACAATCAGTCATTAAAAAGAAAAGCTAATAAAATAAACATTAAAAGAAAAAAATACATGGATAAAAGTTACAGTGCAGTCTAAGATGTGAATAGTTCAATTAAAAGCAGCTACAAGAAGAAAATTCTTCAGCCTGGAAGTACTGCTTTTTATTGATCTAAATTACTTAACGTAAAAAGTTAACCTTCTTCTTGGACGCAGCTATGTATGAAATCAAGTCATTTTAAGAGTGCATTTAACGTGTACAGGGTAACAACACAGACAAAAAGTCCTCAGTCTAATGGAATAATCCACGAGCTCAGCCAATGAACCTAGCGATGCGAACATGGTAGTCCAGGGGCCTGTACTACGAAGCTGGTTCAACCTAACCTGGATATGTTTGAGTTAGCCGGTTGGTAGTGATGACAGTTTGACACTGAAACTTCGAACGGAGCTTCAACCCTGGACTTCCAATTCCATAGAAGCAGTGCTTCGAAGCTTGCTTCAAATCACGTGACAGTTGACGTCCGAAGCAGCAACTGCTTCAAATCACGTGACATGTGACGTCCGAACCAGCAACTGCTTCATTTCCTGAATGAATCACTTGACTGGTTCGCGGTCCATTCACGCGATTCAATGCACCGCCTCGTCTCGATTCTGACAGGTGACAGGTTGAAACAGTTTCGAAATGTGAGCGCTTCAACACTTTATGACCGCTCTAAACAATGCGCAATGTGTGGGTTGTTGTTGCTGTTGAGTTGTTGTTGTTGGCATTGCATTTGAATTGGATCATTATAGAGCAAGCCAGGAAGAAAGATAGGTCGTTATGGCTCGTGAAACACTTCGAAATGTGGAGAAGCTGTGAACAAAAAGAAAATGAGTAATATAAAATAAAAAACACTTCAAGTGACTGATGTATAGATAGCCCAGTGGATAGAGCCGGCGACTAGGGTGCGGAGATGTCCTCCTGGTTCAAAGCCCGGATTTGTTAAACTTTTAATAATTGCTTTTCAACTTTAATACTTTAATAACTGATTAAAAGGCCCTCTCAGCCCAGAAAAAGGTCCAGCACTCTCTAGTATCTTCTGAATAACCCAATACACACAATTATCAATCTGTCATTGCAAATAGAACATGATATTCAGTCTCAGTGTGTGTGTGCATCGAATATTTTACAAGGCAAAGATACGTTAAATCCACTGCATCCTTGCACTTCGCCAGGAGAGGTCGCTGTAACTGAAGCTTCGAGAAATTAACCTCTTTCCGACACAATTGTCCAAGTGGTTCGAAGCTTCATTCAAAGCTTCATTTTGCCATCACTACCGGTTGGCCTAATCCAAAACATACGCGCACTCGCTAAACGGTACTACGACGCTGGGTTATCAAGTGGATCGCTCAAGCCAGCCGTGTCCTATCTAGTTAGGTGCGCGTTCACATGAAAGGGGTGGTATTTGGAGCATTCGACCAATCACAAACATGGAGAAGCGTACTGACAGCGCAGGGTCATACTTCCTGAATGAAAAGTGAACTTTAATACTAGTAAAAAATGAAGAAGTTAAACTTTAAACATCCATGACTTAAACACTTGATCCAGGATCAAAGCCACATAGCTGAACTTGCAAGGTGCATACAGCTGGCAAAAGAAAAAGTGTTTGAATGCATACATTAACAGGTTTATGATATCACTGCCCCGTCTAAAACACGATCTGACTTTAATTACATTTGTCTCGAGTGTTTCGTCAACTTAATGTGTTGCTTAAAATAATACTTCTGCATACAGTATGTGACACTGTGAGTGCTGCACGGCCAGATACGGCTCAGCTGACTCAGATCAGGAGATATGTGATACATTATGAAGTGATATGCCGCGGACTGTACTTAATGTACTCTGATCCGGTTACTTATGTTGTGGCAGATATGTAAGTACGCTTTCTTAACGCTAATGTTATAATAGTCAGACTGCTCTGAAGATGGAGGTGATATTCTATTAATGTTCACGTTCACACAGTCGATGATTTCTGCCGGCCGTCTTTCCTGCGACGGCAGCTTTTCTGTATTTCCTTTCTCCCTGTAATATGACTTGATCGCTTTAAACTCCGCACACTGAGCTCTGATTGGTCAGCAGGCGGTGCTTTCACTGAGTTGATCTCTTAGCCTGCAACCTAACCTGGTCCCGACCAGGTTAGCCGCTAAGCATAAGTTACCATGGAGATCTAGCCTGCTAAAAAGAGAACCAGCTTCGTAGGACCGGAAAGCCGGAGTTTCCCCTGAATTTAGCCGGCTAAGCGAACATCCTGCTTCGTAGTATACCCCCCAGGAATGATAGTTTGATACATTTGAGTTTGATACACTTTATTAATTCCCGTGGGGAAATTGTTTGTAGCTGGAGTTGGCTGATACACGCTGCTAGTCAATGTTGATTCGATGGTCAACTCTGTTCCCAGATAGTAAAACCTCTCACAAATACCGCGTATATAACGCAAATACCTCGGACTTTTTGATGTATTAAGACATATGACAAAACATCACATAAAACAAGCATACAGCACTGTTTAGAATCCATTTGGTCTGGTTTAGCGCAACCATGTCGGCGGCCATCTTTCACTTCTGTTGACAATATGCAGCTACCCAATTGGTGTAGCACGATCACGTGACGAACCGTGGCACTACTTCGGAACAAGATATTATTACGCTTTGAAGGGACTAGTTCAGCCAATAATTATGTGCCTAGAAGAATTGGCAGGAATTTTAGCGACGAACTTTTTTTTGGTGGATAAGCATGACTCGTTATTTTTTATGAACTAAAGATTGTGTTGTTCCACTTCTGTGGAGCGGGTTGAAACGATAACAGGGTTCACTTTATGGCCTAGTCTGCGTTTAAATCGTGCGTGCATGCGTGTGTGTGTGCGCGCGTGCGTGTAGAGGTGTGTGTGGTGAAAACACATCAGCCTGCGGTCGCTTTGCCTTTCTAATGATTCTGAAGGTAAACACAGTGAAGTGAAGGCGGTGCGTGAAAGGCACTGCACGCTCCTCTTCTCAGAGGCTGAACCCTCTGGAGTCGGTGGACGCGCCGGCGCGTCCAGGTGCGCATAATTTTTACGTAATTAATCATATATGTTTGATTATAAGGAGTAGAAACATGATTCAGATATCCGCGGAATCGCTGGAAGGGTAGCTTTCCAGCAGTATCTCCTGTGAGACTGTAACCAGGGCACAACAGCCAATATGGCCGCTCAAAGCAGCTTGACTTTACACTGTGTGGGATTGGTGGATTCGTGTGGCCGTCAAGGAAATCTCAGCCGGCAGACATCATGGTCTGAAATGACCAATGGACATCGAGAAATCACTAAGGACCTACTCACCAAGTAAAAAAACATAAACCACATGTCTCCCATCAGTTTACGTCAATGTAGACTTTGTAATCAGATGTAGCCTATGTATATGTGTGTCTGTGATTTTATACTGAATGTAAAGTGTGTGTGTGTGTGTGAAATATATGATACATTATGAAGTGATATGCCGCGGACTGTACTTAATGTACTCTGATCCGGTTACTTATGTTGTGGCAGATATGTAAGTACGCTTTCTTAACGCTAATGTTGAGATGTAGCCTATGTATATGTGTGTCTGTGATTTTATACTGAATATAAAGTGTGTGTGTGTGTGACATATATGATACATTATGAAGTGATATGACGCGGACTGTACTTAATGTACTCTGATCCGGTTACTTATGTTGTGGCAGATATGTAAGTACGCTTTCTATGTAGCCTATGTATATGTGTGTCTGTGATTTTATACTGTGTGTGTGTGTGTGTGTGTGTGTGTGTGTGTGTGAGATCGAGAGAGACTCCTTTTCCAACCTCCCAAACTTTCTTATGTGTGCATTGTTATTTGTGCTTGAGCAACATTTTACTTGAACTTTATTTCAATGAAATTAGTTGTAATTATTGTCCTATATTTTTATTTGTTTTACAGAGATGTTTCACAGCTGTCTGGGCCTAGTGGCCCACAGGTGGCATTTATCCAGCAGTCACAACATCCATCTGTGCCGGCCCCCAGTTCAAGATCTACTGTGGCTCAAGGGCCTTCACCAGAGCCATCACCACCAAGGACCAGCAGACCAGCATCACTACAGCTGCCTCCACCTCCATCTGCGGCTGCCACCAGGTCAAGATACACCTCAGCACACTTATTTTTGCACAGCGGAACGTTTCTCACTGGATGAGTTTCAGGCGTACCGATTATACTGGAGCACCAACTAACGTTCATGACTTCAGCATGGGACTTCAAACAACAACAAACCACGGTGATCAATAGTCAAACATGAACGAACAAGCTGATGAGACCGCTTTGGTCGGCCCCGTGGATGGGACATTTTAGTTTTTAAAAAACGGACGGATGGAAGCGTCGATAAGAGCACGGTCGTGTGCAAATTATGCAAAAAAGAATTTGCATATCACCGCAGCACATCAAGCCTAAAGTATCACCTAAATGCAAAGCATGTAGCAGCTAGCGTGGACGTTAGCCCGACTCCGAGTGCAAGGAACCACACCCTGACCCAACCCACACTCAACCAGATGACTGGTTTCAGGGACCAGGATAAGTAAGTCCGCGTCTGAGAAAATAACCAACTCCCTGGCTCACTGGATTGCACTCGAGGGCTCGACATTAAGGACTGCCCGATGGCCCGGGGCCATCTAGTATTTAGCTCGGGCAATGAAGCCTCACCTGCTGGTTGCCCGATCGGGCAATCTATTATGCCAGTATCATGCAGCTCGCGGATCCAGTAATGAGTGACCTGACAGTAAAACTAAACATATCTATAACTAGTTTAGGTAGTTTGAGAGGTAATTAAAATAGCTACGTGTGATATTCTAACCTGAAGTGTGTGTTTTGTTCCGCTCACCGCTGCATGTGGTTATGCAGAGCTGCGTGTCGAGTCTCAACTCGTCAGCAGCAGCTGATATAACTACACAATAAGTGTCGCTATTCAACTGGATGAGGCCACAAAGTATAGCGCAGCATTATGCATTTGTTTACATGCCCACCGGAACTCCGAGGCATTACCAACAGATCAACGCACAATCAACCCATACAGGACATCTCTTTCTCCACATTAAGTGTTAGACATTAGAGTTGACTATTCTTGTCTGTCACATACTCTTCTTGTCTGTCACATAAGTGGCGCAACTGAAGCGGTATCATTTTTTTATACATAGACGTTAAAAACCTATGGATTAACTGATTCAGCCGTGTGTTTTCTCGTTGTAATGCCATTGAACACGTCTTTTGATCAGATTGACAGCTACGGTGGTGAGACGATCTCCCTAGAAGCTCTGTAAAGGTACGTGTTGTGATGACTGTATTTGCTTCCCCTGTCGCGAGTCCGGATCACTCAGTGATGATACTATATACCTACATAATCTGTGGAGTCTCATCTTTAATCGGATATCTTGTATGTGCAGCTACGATAAGTAATAAGGGTACTTTTATCTTGAGTTCTGTGCCAATGTCCGTTAGCATTTTTCGCTCATGGGTCATTTAGATGCTTCTTATGAGACTTGTGTTTTGTTTTGGTAAACATGGTTTGTATCGTCAATTAGCTGAGATTATTTCCGTTAATCTGGTATAACACATTAATAGTTTGTTAAATATTAAGATCCCCTGAGACACAGTATCGTAAAACATTTTCTTTTACATTATGTTTTTTATGAATTGAACAACAGAAAAATAATCGTTAGATTAGTCGACTAATCGATCAAATAATCGCCCGATTAATCGTTTCCGAAATAATCGTTTCCCCCCAGCAATACTGCTCGGGTCTGCTCGGTCAGCTTCCGGATGAGGAGGCATTCGTTCGACCAACTTACAGTAGTTAACATTACAAACATTTTTAACAGGGGCCATAATAGTGTAAATAATGTTTGTTTTGGCAGTTATAACTGAATGTAATGTTTTCTACTTTTTTCGACCTGGGAAGGCATTTGCCTTCATCAGATGGAAAGTGTTTTGACCAACAACTTAAGTATTTCTTATAGCTATGCAGGGCAAGCGAGCAAACACAAACAAGAACAAACAAACAAGTGAAATGAAGAATAAAATTGAAATTGTACAATATAATATTGCGGTGGTTCATCTTATAATTCAGTCTAGAGAATGCACCAGACAGCATCTAAGACCTGCACAAATCCAAATTTTCTAGGGGGACGGAGGCCCCCCAAACCCTTCGTGCCATTTCATCCGCGTGCATTTTTCAGGGCAATCTCTATTGAGCACACGGCCATCTGTAAATTAGCTTAGATGGCCCACAGGGCCATCTCCCAAAATCCTTAATGTCATGCACTTGGACTGTAGACCACTTGGAGTAAAATCCATGTGAAAATGGCTTCTCACTGTTCTCAGGTCAAATATGTATATTTGATTAAAAATGCGATTTAATTACAAAGCCTCTAATTAATTAGATACATTTTTTTAATCGAGTCCCGGCTCTAATTTTTACACATCACATGAACCTTGGTATGTAATATGAAGTCATTATTCAGTCCTAATGTATCTCAGTCCCTGCTGTGGTGAAAGTAGAGTGATAAACACTTGTTTTACTCAAAATTCGAATTACATTTTTTTCATTTTAGACATGAATTACACATTTATATACAGTGTAATTAAAATATTCCACTGCTTTTGTGATCCTAAGACTTTGGTAACCAAATCTAAAACACCAAAACAATTCGATCACATGAGTAAATTTGTGTTTTCACAAGAGTTTTGAAGATTTTCTGAAAATCGGATGTAACATTTTAAGCTTTTGAGCTACTTATCTCATCAAACAGTGCTCTAAGGTGAGTAATTTGCATATATAGCAAGACCAGAGATTGTCCTGAACATTTTGATATTTAACACATGGGGTGCCATGTGAGAAGAAATACATTTAAAAGGGGATTTAAGAAAACATCAAAAATTCGAGAAAATACCCTTAAGGCCCTGACACACCAACTCGATTTTGGGAGTCAGAGGCCGTCAGAGGCTGTCGGGCATTCGCGGCGCCGTAGTCAGGTTGGTGTGTCCCGCACCGTCGACCGTGACACGCCTTATTTGGACTGCCAGACCCGATGCATGGCCGATTCAACATGTTGAATCGGCCATGCATCGGGTCTGGCAGTGGGACCAAATAATCACTCTGATTGGCTGTTCAGCTAGCGAATCAGTGCATGAGAAGCGAAGCGGAAGTGAGGGACGTAAACAAACGATTTAAGAAGGCACACACAGACTGCTATTCATTTCCATCTCATCATGGCGATCTGGAATGATGCAAATGAAGACCTGCTCATCACCTTGATCCAGGAGAGGCCAGCTCTGTATGATATTACGGAGAAAAGATACTCTTCTTCTTCTCTGTTTTCCGGTTGTTGCCTCTTTTGAATGACGAATACACACTACCGCCTCCTGCTGGTAAGGAGAGTTATTGCCACTCACGCACTGAAGTCGGTGCGGTGTGTTCCCGTGCGACACATGGCCAAAACGCAGGAGAACACGGCCAGGTAACAGCCGACTTCAGCGTCGGCTAGTCCTCTGGTGACTGCTTGGTGTGTCAGGGCCTTTAGACTCCAGAGGGTTAACCCTCCCGCTGCCTCCTGGTGCTGCAGAGATTTCATGAAGTGAAGGAGGTGTTCCTTCTATAAAACAGCTGCGGGCAGCAGATACTGTGAGTGTCACAGACATGAATACATAGATCAAGGCAGACTGGTGCACACACTCTCCTGTTTTGCCAATCCGGTGGTTAAACAAATATAGCTCTAAACTCCTGGCCGAAATGTCCTTAAAATTAAGTCAGAGTTCGACATTTTAATTCATTACCTTTCCAACTCCTCATGCAGTTGACTGTTACAGGTCTATACAGGTTCATGGTACAATGCATTAGCTTCAAATCGAGAGACTGAAACTGTATTTTCCTTTACCGTTCTGTTTTAATTTCACAATAAAGTTAATAGTCATATTATGTTTGATATTATTATGTTTTATTAACTACACCACTGGTTTTTTAATCTGCGCCGCCTAGTGGTTAAAGCACGTTATTGAATTTCTTTGTTGAATAAGTTTTATTGGATGAAAACATTTAAATATTAAGAGTAGCCTACATACAAAATATAAAATATCAAGAAGATACTGAAGTGATCTCTACAATAAAACAGCTAGTGCAGGACATCCAAAGATATTAACAGGAGGATGTGCAAAACAGACCAACTAGGCTTTATTTAATCATTAAAGATGACTTTAAGTTAAGGTCTTCTTTTGAATAAGAAAAAAACGTTGGGGTTATCCACAGATAAAGATGAAGTCTGACAAAGTACTTTACGTCCAATATATTGCATAGTTTATTTTGGCACTTGACAATCACCTTCCCTGAATTTGAGTCAGGTGTAACTAAAGTCTGATTTGAGGGTTGTTTATATTTCACATCATTAATCAGAATCTGCCAAGTAACTAAAATACATGTTGTGGTGTAAACATACCAGGTTAACCTCTGAATTGTAGTGGAGTAGAACAAAGTAGTACATGCTGCTGTAACAAAAACATTTCCCAACTTGGGATCAATAAAGTATATCTTATCTTAAGATGATCGATGGCTACTGCCATATTTTCAAAATTGGCCTCTGAACCTTGACAAGTGCATGTTTCAGGCTTATCAATGAACAACAGGAGGGGTCACAGACATAAGACCAGCTGTTAAATAAAGCTCTTCTGACCTTAGGTGTCATGTGGGTACAGGGCCGATCTGGGACAATAAGTCAGGCCAGGAATTATACACCCAGCCAGGCCACTACCAGTTTTTTGTGCCATTTTTCTGGATTTATTTGTCAATATTTACAGCGTTGCTGCCCATAGTGATAGCCCTCTAAATCTACTACCAAAAAATAAACATATGGAGATGGTTTACTATTTAAACAAATGTGCAAATCTATTTAGGAACCTATTCATGTGAACATATTTTAAGTGGAGGTGGACCTCAAATCCTATAGGGGTGTTTGGGGGCATGCTCCCCCGTTAAGATTTTTTTTTAAATATTGGACTTAAATGCATCAATCTGGTGCACTTTGAGAGGGAAATAAAGAGACTACACCCACATGAAACAGAACTGTATACATTTAAATAATCATAAAATCATAATAACATGGCCATAACCAATAACATACCATATCCAATATGAAAAAACATTGAAACTTGTATATTATTTGTTTTTGGTTCATTTATATTTGTGAGTGTGTCTGGGCTCCTGAACCAGCCTCACCTGTCTCCCCCTTCTCCTCTTTGAGGCAGCAGCAAAGACTAGTTTTAGCTTAGTTTTTAAAGTTTATCTTACATTTTTTCACCTAGTTAACGTTTTTTTTATTATTATTCATGCATATTTTACTAATCAGTCCCCCTTCAAATGGAAATATGTGTTTACATGAATGGTGACCAAACCGTGAGACCCACTGAGAACTAAGTTTAACTATCTAAACACTCAGCAGAGTCCTTTGCCTCACCTGAGCAGTTATCAGTAGGCTTGTTTAAGACACATTGCGGCTCGCCTCGAAAGTAGACGAGAGTAGCCGATCGCAGCCGGGGGAGGTGTCAAAAAGCTCGTCTTAAGTCGGACAGCTCGGACTCGGAGTCGGCTTGACTGGCTGGGTTTGCAATGGCGGAAATTGCGTTGACGTTTGCAAAACTGATGCAGTAGGTGGACAGGCTACAAATGATCAGTCCCTTCAGATCCGCACACATGAAGCTGAATGAGCATGAATTGAAAAGACCTGCTGCTGTGTTAATTCTTTAGCTGCCACTTTAAGCTTTATAATATGTACAACATGGATGTAATTTGATTTAATCTTGCCATTTTAAATGATGTATTCAATAAATAAGGTGAAACCAAATCATTACATTACAATAGATTTTATTTTAATGATTTGGTTTAACTTAAAGAGAAACTTTATTGTTATTGCACATATTACAGGTACTGAGACAACGAAATGCAGTTTAGCTTCTAGCCTTCTAACCAGGTGCAACAAGCAGAGAAGTGGAAAGTAATGTACACAATCTACAGAATAAAATATAGAATGAATTGAATGATGAATAAATAGTGGGGTATGAATACACTAGATATCAGCCTGTGAGCAGTATGAACAGTGTGTATGAATATGCTAAGATATATAAAGTATGAAAACGGTAAGCAGTATAGTATAACATATATAGATATTAATTTCATGATGATAAACATTGTGGAACAATGATGAAAAATGGGAATGGATGTGGCGATGTAAAACTGACACAAAACAATAACAAACTTTTGCCAGCCAATTGGAGAGTTTCATCAGCAGCACGTGGTAAAAACCACCAATGAGCGCTCAGCTCCAGATACCAGCGAGCCGTTTCCCATCAAGCATTTCGCTTCCGCTTCTCCAACCGTGGAGAGCAAGTGCGCCAACTCGCCTCGCCTCGCCTCGCTCTCAAGGCTGCGGGCGTCTTTGTCCCGCGAGATTTCAAAGTCTCATGTGGGCGAGCCTCCAGAGCAAGTCGGACAAAATGACTAACCATCATGCAACGCACTAGCAAGACGTTGATCGCAATTGCGCAGGTCTGCGCAGTTCTTGCTTGTCTCAAACAAGCCTAGTCTCTCTTGCGGCTTTCACACCAGCGCTTTTCAGTTTCTAGCTCCGAGCGGGCGCTTTTCTGGTTCAGCTCCGGTTTCCCTTTTCAGCTCCCGCTCTGTTCACACCGCCCACTGGCGCCCCAGAGCTGCCCCTGCTGCGTCATGACGTCACCGTTTACATTGTTGATTTGCTCCCCAACGGCAGCTCACAACAACAACAACTGCGTCGGGTCGATGATCGTGTTGCTTGTAATCACAGGAAGCCAGAATAAATTGAATAACGACTTCTCCAACCTTATGCTTTGCTCCAGAGTGCCGTGGTTCATTGTTTATTGATGTGTTTCTGCAGCATTTACCGACCGCTGCAGTGCTGGCTGCTCTTCCACGGGAGTTTCATTCTCCCGTTAGCTCCCGGTTAGCTCACACTGCAGCGGCCGCTCTAAAGTATTCACTGTCCGACTCACACAAGCAGCTGATGCATATCCCCAGTTCCCCTTAGCCTAAGTGAATGTGTGTCAGTCTGAATTGACACTGTTTGGTATCACAGCGCTGTTATGAAAGTTTCTCTGGTATAAAACGGGTGATGTTGGCATAGCAACCGAAGCTAAACTGACTACTTGCATCCGATAGCTGCAATAATACAAAACAACACGTCTGCCTCTCTCCACAATGATCGATAACAGTGAACGGATGGTCAAAGTAAGGTACAAATAAACAGAATCACACAAAGCCTGGTTAGTGTTGCCTGACTTTATAAAGTGTGTTTATAGGCACTACTGCTTGTAGGCAGGCATAACAGTCGACCCATGTTCAGGGGAGGTGGGTTTAGTTTCCTGCACGCCTCGACGTAAGAGAGACGTAAGCGACGTCGCCTCTTAGCTCCAAAGCTCTTGCCTCTGGACCGACAATTTTTTGGAGCTGGAAATGAAGCGGATTCTGGAGCTAAGAGCCGGCGCTGCTGCGGTGTGAACAGGAAAACCCGGCACTTTTCAGGCTCTAGCTCCGAGCCGGAGCTGAAAAGGCGCTGGTGTGAAAGGGGCATCAGTCTGACAGGAGAGGACTCTCCTCCATCTTGTTGTTGAAACAACTCCTTATATCCGTTAGCGCAGCTAGCTAGCACCAGATGCTAACAACAACAATAGCCTACACGTAACCGGTGTGCGCGCTTTCTCTCTCTTGCTCACTTGCGCCACACATACACACACACACACCCTCCCAAGCTTGAATGACACACAGAGACCAATTGAGGGCATTAGTGTATGGTCTGTATGAAAGTGGCCCTGTGGGCAGGCCACATCGGGGGGTGGGGGGGGGGTAAACTGGAGCCGGGGGGCTGGACACGTCCAATTCCAGTTTTGGAAAGTCTGCCGTGGTTCCATTCCATTTCAAAGAGCTGTTGACGCTCAGCGTAACCTTGTCGCACTGCCACTCCAACATCCAATCACAGGGCTTGATGATTAATCACGGGGTTTGTAAAGCAAGGCGGATGTTGTAGTCCAAAACGATAGCTGGGGATTCTGGGTAGTGTAGTGTTTTCGGAAACTGTAGTGTCTAAACTCCTAAAAAACTATTTGTTTCTCTGAATCGAAGGTTAAAAACACAAAAGCATTGTACACAATTTAAACCAATCAATATTGTGTAATTAACAAGGATAAACTGATGTTTTTTAGTGCATGAGTAATGCAGATATCACTGTGTAATCATTTGACAGTGAGGGGAATATATCCGGTTTTATTATGAAAACTTAGAGACCGGAAAAACTGTTTAATCATCCGATTCGTCTTTACCCACGCTAACTTTACATGGAAGCTGCATACACGTTATCCTGGCGAGACCTCAAATCATCTTCGTAATATCTATCAAACTATAGATCCTACACATCCACTGGACGTGGATTCTAAAAGTACAATATACACTTCTCGCTAGAAATCGAATCAAAAAGCGTTTTAATGGCCAAACTATTCTACAATTTAGGATTTTCCAGAGAGGGTTATTTGTGAATAAACGGGAGCATGTTGTTTCTTACACAACCACTAGAGGTGCTACACTTTAAAACCTGGCTATGGGTCGTAATCTAAGGTGCTTAAAAAATCGACCTATTTGGTCGTTTTTTGTAGGAAGACAGGCTGGATTCTTTGAGGGGCAGAGTAAAAAAATGCTTCTTCCACCAAAAAAATTACATTTATTCGAGAAACTTTTACACAGGTTAGTTTACAGTAATATTCACATTAATCAGTCTGTTTATATTCACTGCTATGTAACTGTAACCTGAGAACCACTGAAGCTACAACAGTGCAACAGTCCAACTTTTAAATTGTTGAGAAAAACAAGCATATCTGCCTTCTCAGCCATACCGGGAAGAAATGTTTGAACATTTTAAAGTAAAATGCTTCAATCTGGTGCACTTTAAGCAGAATGACTAGAGACTAGATCTCGGGGGTAAAACTCTAAACACCCATATGAAAAAGATCGGTTTACATTTGAATAATTAAATAAGTATGTGAGCATAACCAGTAACCTACCATAGCCAATAACAAATACATGTAACTTATTTTATGTTTGTTGTTCATTCATATCTTATTTTACTATTTTATTTATGCATATTTTTTGTATCTCTCCAGTTTAAACGATATGTCTGGTTTACTGTCCTATAGTATACATTGGAATGATTTCAAACCTGTTTTATCCCAATAATTATAAAGGAGTGCCTTGGAAATATGTGTTTACATAAATTGTGATCAAAACGTTTAGAGACCCACTGAGATAACTTAGACTAAAGGGAACTATCTAAACACTCGGAGTCCTTTACCTCACTGAGCTGTAGTTATCAGCCCTCAGTCTGACTGGAGAGGACTCTCCCTCCACATCATTGTAGAAACATCTTCTTCTTCCGTTAGAGCAGCTAGCACCAGATGCTAATAACAACAGCGCCCTCCCTTTCTCCCTCGCTCGCTCCCACGCTCACTCGCACTTTGGCTGTGAGCTGCGGGTGCCAGATAAGCCAACATCCCCCATTTTGCATCACTTACAGCGCCCATCGTACGAGGCAAATGAAAAGTGTAACCGGGATGAAAAGGGTGTTACATTTACTTAATTATGAATGTTGTTACATCAAGGCTGAAAATTAGGATGAGCACCAACAGTCAAAACATATGTTTTCCCTTCCAGAGCTGTCAGCGCAGCGCCTCCACAGTGCGATGGGCCCGGATGGGCCGGCCTTGGGTTGCGTTCCGATAATTCAAAAATCAGCTCCTAAAATCTCCTATTCCTTGACCTCTGAGTGAAACGTCACAGGGTTAAGGGATAGTGGATAGGAGAATTCAAAAGGACTTAGGAGAAGAGACTGCGGTACTTTAGAGAATCCGAATGCACTTTCACTATCCGACGTGTTTCTGATGCGCCAGCGGACGTCATTGTGTGCGTCTGCTGCTGTGGGGGAACCATGGAAACCACAGTTTTCTATACAGCGGACTACAACATGGATGTTCAATAAGAAGGAGGGACTACTGTAAACTCATCTAGAGACTCTGCTCCGTGCTCTGATGCTGCTGCTTTGCTTTATGAACGTGGACAACAGAGAAACATATTCTTCAGGACCAAACGTTGGAATTGAAATAAAAAAGGAAAGTGAAACTTATGCTCGTCACCCTCTCCCTCCGGTCCACATTAATACCAATGATCCCAATACGTATGATTGTATGAACTAAAGATCTTAAAATCAATACAGATGTATTTATTATAAACGTTAGTCCTTAACATCTATCACTGTGTATATCACCATTCAAACATCTTTTAGAAGTTGAACAAACTCCCACACAGCTCAGTAAAGACTGAAATGTTGACTTTATTTGATAATTTCAGTGAAAACTAACGTTCATATTTCTCTTTTGATTATAATACTGATGAACGTTCAGAACAAAGCACTTTGGCAACTTACCACATACGTTTTAAAATGCTTAATAAGCACCGTAACGTTCATGATATAATTTCTTGGTCATAATCGGTTGTTTCCGTGAACGGCCGACTGTTGAGTGACGGCAAATGCTGCGGCTGCAATGCATTGTGGGGCAGCAGTTTTTTTTCTCCTCTTCCTTTTCAAGGGAGGTCCAGTGGTTCCTAAGCTAAAGGAGGTTATAAAGGAAGTTTGAAACCTCCTTTCCTTTCATTTGGAGAATTGGAACGGCACTTATCATGGCTGCCACTGACGTACTTCCGGGTCATTTCACTTGGTTAGGAAGGTTCCTAAGCTAAATGGACTATTGGAACGCAACCCACGTTTTAAAGTGTGTGTGTTATGAGGCAAAAGCACTGAAGGAATGTGGTTGGAAGTGGGGAACTGGAACTGGTTAACTGGCCCCCCCACACCATGCATGCCAGGGCAGGTTAGTGATCTGCAGTGGCGAACCGTGTCTATCACAACTGGACCTTCTGTCGACACACACACACCCCCCTGTTTTTTAGTGTGTGATCACGGTCTAGTCACTTAGCTCAGCGTTACTGCTTGTTACAACTTTTCTTAGGTTAATCTCGCCTCCCTCCGACGTAAGCGTGACTATTGGTATTTGCCGGGCAGCCGAGTGGAGCCAGCTAAGAACCGGTTTTCGGTACTGAGAGCCGGCTCCGCCGCACTGGAAACAGAAAGAACCAGAGCTAAATCAGGCTGTAGCCGGGAACCACGCTGTGCGGGAAGCCTGTTGCAATTGGCCACGTTTACACGGAGACGAAAACGAACCGATGTCGATATCAAAAAAGTCTTCTGTCCACACAGAATCGATTCAAGAAACGTGCCCGTCCACACGAGACAGTTCGACCCGCTGGAGGCGCTGTAGTACATATGCCGGGCCTGTAAGTGGCGCTGTACTTCCGCCACAAAATTCACCGAAAGCAGGGAAGACGTTTATTGCACCTCAAACATGAAAAAAAATCCAGAGTTACGTGTTTCTGTACTTCCGCCCACGGCCATTTCTTCCTATATGCGGACTATGCGGGGGCATAGGGCTCATTATTTTTTTGCCACACACATTAAATAGGACAATACTCTGAGCAGTGTGGTTTTTACAGTCGCCGTTCACTTAGACAGAGAGAGGGAGGGGCATGATCGGGTTTTGTCCCACATGGCTCTAAACAGCTCAATAGGCACACACTGTAGACACTAATTAGAAGAACACAGACTAAAACAGCAATGTAAAGACGAATCGGATGATTAAACATGATCTTAAAATATATTTTATATATTTTGTTATTTATTTTTTGCATTTTTTTGTAATCATTATTTGTAATACTTTCTGCTGACACTAGGCTGTGCCCCACCTAGTGACCAGTCGCCAATGACCAGACACCACTGTGTGTTCGGTAAAGCATTATATGCTTACAAATCCAATGTAGGATATAAACACGACTAAACTGCAATGATAGCAAAGCTGTGGCTTGGGTTTTTGGGGTAATGAAGTCCAAATCATCGTTGGGCTGACAGCCCAACTATCACTCATTGGCTGACAGCCAATGAGTGACGTAGGAAGATGAGAAATGTAAATTAAAGGAAGATGAAAAATGAAAATTAAACATTGTTGAGAAAATGCTGCATCTCTTGCATTTATTGATATAGTGGAGCCTTATTGTTTACCTTTTTAATATAATTTTTTGTAATTTTCAATTGCTTGGTTTTCGTGAAATTAGCCTGTTTTCCTATTAAAGTGTAACAGATTGATGCATCTCCACAGATCATCTTAAAGGCTACGGAATCCCCCCAATTGTAGTTAAAAAAACTGTCAAAACTAGGGCCCCCAAACAGCATCTTGCATAGAGCCCCCAAAAAGCTAGAAACGGCCCTGCTTCCGCCGTTCAAATGACAGTGTTATGTTATAGACCGCAGCAAGGAGGCGGATCGTATAGGGGTGTTTCCTAACTTTTTTTATCCAATAGAATAATGACACTCAGCAGAAATACATAGGCTACTGTAGGTGGCAGTAATGCAATTTTAAGGGATTCCAGCTGCTTTTATAAATCCTCGCAGAAGAAGTCATTCGTTCTAGTGATGGGAATTCCGGCTCTTCTTGGTGAGCCGGATCATTTGGCTCACCAAGAAGAGCCGGCTCCTTCTTTAATGGCCGGCTGTGCTGCGTCTTTCTCTGTAACCTCTTTGGCGTGCTTCGCACTCAAATGCCAACGCATTGTTGAGGTTGAGCTGTGATAGACCAACGTCTTTTCGCAGAGCTCGCATTTAACTTCCTTTGGACTTGTAAGTTCGAAGTAGTTCCACAAGGAGGAACTATTTTTACCTGCCGGCCGCCGCTTTGTTCATCTTTAGTCGCACGTGTGAGGGAGAGGGGGGGGGGTGGGGGCGGTGTGTAGCGTGCTGCAGCAGCAGTCTGCTCTGCACGCAGGCTTCCTCCAAGTTTACAGTAAAACAAACTGGTGGTGTTTTTATTAATACTATTACTATTATTAGCATATATATTATTTATATATATTTTGGTTGAAACTAAGCAAGAAAAAAAAATACATTCAAAAAAAAATATATATATATATATATAAATAAAATCGATTTTTAAAAATAATATTCGATTATGGAGACTGTAGCGAATATTCGAATAATCGCTGGCATCCCTAGTATCAACCTATATAAAGTATATAAATATAGTTTTTCTCCCTGCAGGAGAGGGGAGCGTGCTTTGAGATCAGCTGCTAGGCTGCAGCGGGGAGAAGACAAAAAGAGATCTCCCTCCTCCGTGTTTTATTCTTATAGAAGTAAGAAGAGAAGTAATGGGGCAGAAACCCTCCTTTTTACGCAGCGGTCCAGACATAGACATCATAGCTACGGCGACACATATTCAGTTGCCAGTTACTTTTGGTATTAGGGCAGGGATATCTTTCAAGGTTTGACATAATGAATTGCGCTACTTTTAAAGCAAGCAACGATGTTTTCAAATCTGTAATCAAAAAGCTCCTCAAAAACACTATCGAAGCAGTTCCTGCCGTTGTTACGTTAGTTCAAACAGTAACAACGGACTACTTTTCTTAGCGGATGCATGTCAATTTAAAACTATTTTTTAAATCAATAAAATATTTTTCTAAATCCATAAAAGCATTTAAATTATTATTGGGAGTCATGTCGTTACTTTGTTGAGAATGTGGCCATGTGTAATAAGCGGGATAATGTCCACATTGCACATTGCATAATGTGCCTTCATGCAGATCTAGATCCCTCCGCAAAAACAAAACAAAAAACGGCTCGTTCGCGGGCGAGAGCCGGCTCCCGTCGTTCACTATAGGATCCGCCCCTATAGAGAACCGCAGTGACGCGTCCTAAAACCCGGAAGTAAGTTAGCATTTTTAGCACTTCCGGTTCCTTCGTCAAAAAAGCAATGCATTTTCTCCATAGGGTTTTGGAAAATAGCTCGAAATAAGGTCTGTGGTTGACACAAATTTAAGAGATAAATCACGTTTTGTTCTACGACAGTAGATACATCAGCAGTGACCCCACTGGTGATTTTTGAAGAGTTTACGTGTCTGAAAAACGATGGTTGTTACCGAGTGGCTGAATAGGACTACAGAAATTGTCGAGGCCGTTGTACGTCATTACGCCTACACACGTAAACACTCCCGCTAAGTTTGTTTTCCCCTGTGTTCTGCTTGAAAGCAAGTACCTGCCTATCTTTAGTAGCCTATCTGTAGTCTCTTTAGTATCTGTATATCTATATCTGACCATTAGAATCTGTATTTTTGAAATTGTCGTTTTTAACACCGTAGTTTTACAAATTATAGAATAATTAATTACCAGTGTTTTCCAATTTTACTCTGCAGTTCGTTTCGTTAGCTAACGTTAGCTAAAGCTAGCGCTATTAGTTAGCTACGCAATGGTTTGTTGCTTTGCTCCGGGTTGCAGCGACAGGTCTTCGCATGAAACGTGCTCGTTCTATCGTTTCCCGGACAATGTTTTCCAAAGGAGAGTCTGGATTCGTGCCATGAGGTAAGCTGACGTTACATTCTTGTCCATGTAACGGTGAAATGTAAATGATGGGTAGTGACTGTATCGCCGTTTTAGAGATGGCGCTGCTGAAAAGACCGCAACATAAGTAAAGATAATGAATACATCCTATTAAAACCTGTGTGGCGTATATGATAAGTCTAATTAGTACAAGCAGCATAACGTTTCACCATGTAACTAAAGATTGTAGTCAGGGAAATCAGTTTGACATATTGAACTAATAACAAATCCCCTCTGGCTGGCAGAGAACTCTGCTCCATAGCTTCTCTTGGACGTAACATCACATGTACATTTTACATTTATATTCAATTTAATATTCCATCCCTCACATACTTTTGTATACATAATAACTTATATTTAGTTTTTCTTGTTTTGCTGCTGCAACACAAACATTTCCCAAATTGGGATCAATACAGTAATATCTTATCTTAATTAATTAAGAAATATAGCTATTATAATTAGTGTAGCAGCTGACACCTATTTTCAATATGGATTAATCTACCTTTATTTCTTTATTTCAATTTTCATCTATAAAAATGTCAAAATAGTGAAAATGTTCACGAGACAAAGTGCAAGGTTATATCTTTAGATGTTTTGTTTTAGCCTATGTACTGTATGTCTTAATGCTCTTATATGTGACGGTGTGACTTCCATGAAACTAATATGTTATATCTTCCCAACAGACGAGCTGACAGGAAGCCTAACACTCTAACAACCACAACATTGCAAAGGCGAGTAAATGTAAAAAAAAACGATGTGTTAAAAACGATTCACAATTTCTTAATGTCTTCTTCTTTCTTGCAGTGAGGTGAAGCTGACCTTGCACTTGGTGCCAGTAAGGATGCTCCTCACGCAGGCTGAATGTTTCTCCCTCTTTACTGACACAGAAGCCCTTGATTTGCAATGCTTCACTAATTGTCATTTCCCTGGCTCCGTAGGGACACTTTACCTCCAGCACAGCGGGAGACCCTACCAGACCATCTGGAGATGCCCCCAACAAACCTGATTGGGAGAGCCACAAACCTGACTCATGGACCTGCATCTGGGTTGCAGTGGTGAATGCCCTGACGCCCTCATATTCATTCATAGTCCCCCACTGTACAGACACAACACCATCAAGGGCCTGTTGTTGCCCTAGCACCCTGGCACTAAGGGAAGCAGTCACACGTTTTGACCTCAGGACAGCTCCAAAGTTGCTGCAGTCAACCTTCCTTTCCTGAACAAATGCCAGTTTGGGTTGGTTCGCTGACCTGAATTGCCCTCTGTTGCTCCTCAGACAATGCCATGCTTGCCACAATTGCCTCAGGTCCCTGATGCCCAACAGATTTGAGCATTTCAGGAACAGTAAGTGTTTCCAAGCTGTAGTGTTCCTCTTCTGGCTCGGGGGAGAGAAGACAAGACATTCCTGAGAACCTGCCCCGAGTCTGTCCCTCAGCCAGTCACGATCTTCGGAGGTGGGCTCTCTTGTCAGCGGGTTGAATGACTTATTGGTTGGAGGAAATAGCTCCTCCACTGAATGCGTACGTTTAGCTGCCTTTGGCTTCTTCCACTGACAGGGGGAGTCACACCAGTGCAGCTGAAAGTGTGGATGGCAAAGATGGCTAATGCAGCCGTATGACTGCATTTCCATTCTCCACGTGGGCATTCCCTCTTCTCCTGGAGATACCTGTGGTGGTGGGATTGCTTTATTATTTAAAATATATTTACATTTGTAATGCCTTCCCAATTATCCCTTTAATTGTTTATAGCCTACTGTATGTTTATTTCATGGATATCTCTGTGTTTTCTGGTGTGTAATATTTGTAATCTTGGGGCCTCTTCTCTTTAACGTCTACATGCTACCACTGGCTCAGATAATGAAGAACAACAAAATAAGTTACCATGGCTATGCAGATGACACACACATTTACGTAACCATTTCACCAGGAGACTATGCTCCAATTCAAACACTGAGTAAGTGCATTGAACACATCAATGACTGGATGTGTCAGAACTTTCTCCAATTAAACAAAGATAAAACTGAGGTAATGGTTTTTGGAGCCAAGGCAGAACGTATAAAAGTTAGCGCTGAGCTTCAGTCTGCAATGTTCAAACCAACAGATAAAGCCAGAAATCTAGGTGTAGTCATGGACTCTGACCTGAGTTTCAACAGTCACATTAAAACAGTGACTAAATCAGCCTACTATCACCTAAAGAACATATCTAGGATTAAAGACTAATGTCACAGCAGGATCTGGAAAAGCTTGTCCATGCCTTTATCTTCAGTAGACTGGACTACTGCAACGGTGTCTTCACAGGTCTCACTAAAACATCTATTAGGAAGCTGCAGCTGATTCAGAACGCCGCTGCTCGAGTCCTCACTAACACTAAGAAAGTGGATCACATCACTCCTGTTCTGAAGTCTTCACACTGGCTTCCTGTGTGTCAAAGAGTAGATTTCAAAATACTGCTGCTGGTTTATAAAGCACTGAATGGTTTAGGCCCAAAATACATTTCTGACCTCCTGCTAAATGATGAACCATCCAGATCTCTCAGGTCTTCAGGGACTGGGTCAGCTTTCTGTCCCCAGAGTCAGAACTAAACATGGTAGAAGCAGCGTTCAGTTATTATGCTCCAGTCATCTGGAACAAACTCCCAGAAACCTGCAGGTCCGCTGCAACTCTGACTACTTTTAAATCCAGCTGAAGACTTTTCTTTTTGTCGCTGCTTTTAATTGAACTATTCACATCTTAGACTGCACTGTAACTTTTATCCGTGTATTTTTTCTTTTAATGTTTATTTTATTAGCTTTTCTTTTTAATGACTGATTTTAAATGCCATTTTCTTAATGTCTTTCATTTTTTGTAAAGCACTTTGAATTGCCATGTGCTGAAAAGTGCAATATAAATAAACTTGCCTTGCCTAATAAAGATTTCATGTGACACATAAAAAGGATTTGTTGATGGGAATTAATGTGAATAAATGAACTCTAGGTTAACGGTACTCTTGCTATCACTACTCACCGACACTATAAACCTTGTAGGGACAAGGTTTATAGTGTCGGTGGGTCATGCTAGCCCTGACAACACCGGTAAGCACACCTTCATCTAGGCTGCACTGTTTTACGTGTCCTGACTTGGAGTGGTTCTCTCCTCTATCTACAATCTTCTTGTCATCTTTGTAAAACGATATCAGACTGGTCATTGACAGCCATGACTTCTAGTTAAATTCAGTGTGGCTCAAATGAAAAGCTTTGTTAAAATATGCAAGCATGTGGAAGTCAAAGTCAGCTTTATTGTAAACAATTCTACATGTGTTATACATCCAGAAATATCGTTTCCCACAGTGTGACATGTATACATAAAACAAAACAAAAAGGGCCTAGATAAACGTGGTATACATAAAACAAAACAAAAAGGGCCTAGATAAACGTGGTATACATAAAACAAAACAAAAAGGGCCAAGATAAACGTGGTATACATAAAACAAAACAAAAAGGGCCTAGATAAACGTGGTATACATAAAACAAAACAAAAAGGGCCAAGATAAACGTGGTATACATAAAACAAAACAAAAAGGGCCTAGATAACCGGGGTATACAGTTTAAAATGTTAATATATTTAAAGTGTTCAAAGTGCAGTTTCAGTGCAAGTCAGTTGAAACGATCTTAAGTTGGCCTGACGTTGAAGTCGTGCGACCCTGCTGCTGTACTGGCTTGTAGTTCGTTTATAGCATAACGTTAGCATTTAGCTTTTGGTGACTAGATTTATGATTCAAAAATTATAAAAGTAGGGGAGACGTGTGGAGATTATCCGGCTGAACAAAACGTGATCCCTCTCTTAAATGTGTGTCAACCACAGACCTTATTTCGAGCTATTTTCCAAAATCCTATGGAGAATTTGCATTGCGTTTTTCACGAAGGAACCGGAAGAAGTTTACTTCCGGGTTTTACGACGCGTCACTGCGGTTCTCTATACGATCCTCGATCCTCCCCTATACGATCCGCCTCCTTGCTGCGGTCTGCAGCCAGACTCTATTGGTTATTTCCCCCAAAAGTGGGCGGGCCGTAATTTTCGCCCTGAAGTGACATAGATGTTACTCACATATGGACATCGATCGCCAACTGCTATATTTAACCATATATCGAGCCCGCTCGTCGATTTCCAATGATTTAATATAATTGTTTGCCTATTGTAATCGGGCTCTTTGAAGATCCAAAAATCCATGGTTTTCTTACATTTCTGATCGGATTGGCAAATACTTCAGGATTTGAATTGACCGCCATTCAAATGACAGCTTTGTTTTTCCCCAAAAGTGTCCGGAGCCGTCATTTTTGCCCGGAAGTCACGCATGTGTTATTCTCATCTTTGCAATTATTTATAGGCCTATAGGCTTTTTCTATCAAAAATGTTCGGGGTCGGTCAGGGGGTACTTGGTGGAGAAATTGTTTCAAAGGGGACACACTGAAAAAAGTTGGAGAAGCACTGTTCTAGAGTGCCCTGGAACCGAGGGAAACTCTGAAATAATACGCCCATTGGCAAATCAATATATGGTTGAAGGATATTTTACCCAGAGACCCAGAAAAATATCTGATTGGTTGCATTTTTTTTTACACAAAACCACTCAAATGCATGTGCTTGGCCGGAGAAAGACAAACAAATCAACGTAACACTGGAATATTACAGATCAACAACACAGATACGATTCTCATTTATTCATTTTATTTATATAATTAAATCGATTTTTTGTTTTTTCTTATCTGAGTGTTCATGGGTATTCTCTGAATACCTTGAAGGCCCTGACGGTTCGCCACTGTGATCTGGTTAGGTATTAGTCAGGTGTATTACTTATAATCTGAACTATAATGTTTCAACCTTTTAACTACCTAGAATAAATATTTCAAATAAAAAGCTCAACAACTTTTTAACAGATGATTTCATACATTCAAGTCTTCAGGTTTGATTAATTGCCAGCTCTAAGGGGAGATAATTCCTGAGAGAGTTGTCTGCTTAAATAGCGACTTTATCTAACAAATCGTCACAGCCTGTGTTAGTATCGAGTAATCTCATTTACTGGGAGCATAGACTGTAGCCTTATAAATACAGCGAGAACGTGCCCCCAAACCTGATTGGCCGGAGCGAGGCCCAGCAGCCAATCGCGTTGTCGGCGGACGGTTCTGGTGACTTCACCTCCTCCTCCTCCTCCTGTATGAAGGTCTTCTTCTCCTCATACACGCTCTGCACTTTACTTGCTGCCCTGCCGACCTCTTCCCTCCTCCCTCACGAGGAGTCGCGGCCGCTGTTGAGGAGAACCAATACTCACGCCGTGGATCCCAGAGAGCCTGAACCCCAACAGCTGGCCGTGTTCAACGACTTTTTTTGAGTGTTTGAAGCGCTACAAGAAAAAGTATTCAGTATGGACCCGCTGGTGGCTGCGATAGACCAGGGCACGAGCTCCACACGGTTTCTGGTGAGTGATGATTTACTTTGATGTTTACCCAAAGTTCACTGTATTGATGCAAATCCTCTGATTACTTAATGAGTCGACATTTGCTATCTTATTTGGCGACTTAGCTGATCAAAAAACAACAACCACTTGAACGACTGAACGAACTTTTGCAAGTGGGAATTATAACTCCTGTAACAGCTCCGTTTCTGGCTTCACGCGGCAAAGGTTATCCCCTTCAATATCTATTTGTTCTATGTATACAGTTTATGTGTGTGGTGTTAGCTACCGTTAGCTTTAGCAGCATTTTGCATGTTTTCGCCTAAAGTAAAACAAAAACATGCTGAGAGTGAATATAAACATATAAGCCCACTTGCCTACTGGACGAGAGACGCTCGTGTTATTAGCTCTGATGTTATCCTCAGTTTCTATGTGCAAACTTCTAATCAATCAACCAATCAATCAATGTTTATTTATATAGCCCAATATCACAAATGTTACATTTGTCTCAGTGGACTTCACAGTCTGTACAGAATATCAGTATGACAAACTTCTACACACAGAGGACTATCCTCCTCATTTAGGGCTCAACATCTCATAAAGCATGTACACTGGGTTCATAACTCTTTTAGACCTAGGAATACATCATGTATGGGTTTTATAAGGACATAACCAAGTTATATGTATGTATGCGCAAATAACAATAAGGGCCATCAATTGATGCAGCAAAAAAGTGTACCAAAGTAACTTTATCAAATATTATAAACACAGCAACGCAACCTATCACTTATCCTGTTTCTTGAAATCCCACCATTTAGTTTCATACATTTATCAAAGAGACTCACCTGCTTAAGGTCCCCTTCCTTTTCCTGATTCCACTTGAATACTGAATACTGCAGACACTACTTTCAAAGTGGTCTTTTGCTTTGTTTTTCAGTTGAGTAATGTGAGTCCAGTTTGGTTAACCATTGTGAACATAATTGGGCTTCCTCGAGTAGGTCAGCTGGAAGATGGAGACTTGGCACGAAATATGGGCAGTTAACAAGTTCAACTTACTGTTAGATCTAAAGGATGGACGGACAGGCTTTTTAATGGCTGAGTATATCTGGTAAACATTTCTGTGAAAAGATAGCTTTTTTCTTGGAGCCAACTGAGACCACTCTGGGTCTGGGGACTTTTGTTTGGCTGGTGTCGGTCCTAAATTCAAAACGATAGATCAAAAGCTGATGAATTTTTGGCGAACATGTAGAGTTATATAAATACCAGGTCTAGCTATTCTTATCTTAGAAGAGGCAGAAAAGAGTGTTCTTTGTGAGCAATGCTTAGGAGAACAATATGTGTAACCATAATCTATACAGAAATACACAGATGCCTGATTTAAAATTGTAACCCACCCAACCCCTTTCCTCGCTGGGTAATATATCTCAAACCTATGTGGTAAAGAATTATGTCCACAGCAAAGCGGAAGTGAAGGTTAAACCCATCAGGTTGTCTTTAAGGTTGATCTCAGGACACAAGCGACGATAAGGGAACACGTCTCCGGTCAAAGAAGATAATAATTAAGCCTGTGGCAATGTTTAAATAAATCCTCACAACATAACTGAGCCTTACCGCCAACATCCACAAAGTTCATATATTTGTGCACCTTCCTAACGTAGTTTCATAACGATGATCTTGATTGCTTTGAGCCAAAGTGTATGCTTGAGGCAACACTTTATTATTGGATCAACAGTCACAGACCCATGACCGTAGATGTCAGTCCCACTATAACCTTTCCACTGTCCATTTTTAAGAAGGGGGGAGAATGTTCCTGTTTGCAGTCCAACTGCGTGACCTTGACAGAATGTTAGTGTCAAAGGGCTCTGCTTGTTGTGTGTCTGTGCAGCTGTGAGAGGGTCATCAAGTGCAACGTGTTACAAGCTGGTGGCTGGTCAAAGGGTTACAAGGTGAATGTGTCTCAGTTTTGCTGTGTTGAATTCATGCAGCCTAATCTATGAATATATATTGTCTGTAGCCAAATTGTACTGCTGTGCTAACACGGATTACCCTGCTTTATTATTTGAATAAATGCTGTCTAAATGTTGGTCATAACTTACATTTCAATCTTTCCCCTCTGTAATAGGCAGCCACCTTTTTATTGGAGTGACGTTCATGATAGTTGCTGTGCCTGCATTGCAGCATTGCAAAGTCCTGTCAGTCATCATCAGTTTTATCACTGGGAAATTAAAACATTCTGTACCTCTTCCAGTCCTGTGTTGTGCCAAATGATGTGTTCCCATATAATTAAGAGAATGTTTCCCAGGCACACCCTGTGTCCTCTGTTTTATGGGCATGGTCTCTTATGACTTTAACTTCTCCACAGGTGTTCAACGCCAAAACTGCAGAGCTGATGAGTCAACACCAAGTAGAGATCAAGCAGAGTTTCCCCAAGGAAGGGTGAGTGCGTCAACTGTTTCTCAATGATTAACACTTCCAACAGACCATGGTGACTGTCAAAGTTCTTCTTTTATATGACCCACAGTCCAACTCGAAAGACATTTTACAATTCACTAAAATGTGAATTGGTTCTACTAAAACAATTATACAATTATCATATACTCAGTGTTCGTACGGTTATTGAAAACCTGGAAAGTCATGGAAATTCAAAATGCAAATTCCAGGCCCTGGAAAAGTTATGGAAAACAATATTTTTCCCAAAGTTTTGGAAAAGTCATGGAAATGTAACTAAAGTTGCGTCAAATATAATTTACATTTTATCTAATCGCCGAAATAATCTGCGGTCGCGAGCTGTTATGTGCCATCATGACGCGCATGGTGTTATTTTTTAATATATGAAGCACGGGGTGTGTGCTCGAGTCTTCCTGCCTGTCGGCTGAACTGTGCTGCTCCGGGATGAGGGAGCGTTCGTTAACTGTGCGGAGTCACTGTGGCACAGACTGCACCGCTGGTGAACAGCTGTTGGAGCGGGCCTTTCAGGTGTTCAGAGCAGAGCGGCAGAGCGTGATGTGAACTGAAACGTTTTTCTGTCGCAATATTATTAAAGGAATCGTTGAGCGAGCTAGCTAGCATTCTTTCACACACACATACGGGTATTGGGCCAAGGGCGACGCCGTACTTCCGGTATCCGCCATTTTCACGTGAGGTGAACATATATGCATTGGCATGATAATAACTTTAGAAGTACCAGTGGCGTAACAAGGTTGTGATTGGCCCAGGTGCAAATATTTTTTTGGGGGCCCCCCCCCTCTCACAGCGTTGCTTGCTTTTTTTTTACATCTCTCTCTCTCTCTCTCTCTCTCTCTCTCTACTTTCAAAATCTATTTAAAACTCATAACAAACAAACAAAATTCCCAAAGTTGTCTTGAAATTAACTAATTAAATAAATGAAATGAAAAATATAGCCTACTTATTAGTGTTAATTTCGTTAATGACGATGACGAGACGGCACCGACGGCAGTAAACAATAACTGTAACGAAATCATCATGCAATATCGTTGACGAAAAGTGACGAGACGAAAATGTAGTTTACTAAATAAAAACTATGACAAAATCTCTCTTTACTTTCGTTGACGAAAAATGAGGAGACGAAATATTATCAAAAATAACGTTACATCTCTGATAGTCAGGTTTTCTCCCAGCAGTTCCATTTCCGGTGCTGCGGCAGAGCAGCAGCTGTTTCTGTGCTGCGTGCGGCGGTACATTTGAATTACACCGGGCAGCGGCACAATATGAACTGTCAGGAAGACTCGGGTCTAACTAACTCATGGTCTAACTAACCTTATTTAACAGAAAATAAAATGGCAACAACAGGGCTTGGGAGCAGTGGTCGCGTTAACCGAATACCCTCCGTCAGCGCGAGTGAGTGATACATTGTGCACTAGACGGATGATAATGGATTACGACGGAAATGTTTCAATCCTGTCTGTCAAAATGACTGACAATGAAAAAGTCTAAAGCCACCACTGCTTGGGAGAAAGAAACAATGTGATATTTGGGCCCATTTTCGCTACAATGAGGCGGAGAAAAAAAGCGAATGCATTGTTTTATCAGAAGGGAAGCAATGTGGCCACAACACAGCTGGTACAACCACCACAAATCTGAGCAGATACTCTCTGCAAAGCTGCTCAATCATTCAGCCTGTGTTTCATCAAATAAGGACAAGATATAATCTTATTTATTTATATATACTAAAATGACAAATTATTGGTTTTGGCTAGACTAGTTTGACTGAAATGTTCTATATAATCTGATGACTAAAAAAGACTCAACAGTTTTCATTGACAAAAAGTAGACTAAAATAATTAGTTTTCTTTGACTAAAATAAGACTAAAATGCTCAGACTTTTAGTCGACTAAAACTTGACTAAATAAAAACAGGATGAAGGTGACTAAATATGACTAAAAAGGAAATTTAACACAGGACTAAGACTAAAACTAAATTAAAAAAATAGCTGACGAAATTAACACTACTACTTATGCAAACAACATAAAACATTATTTATTTCTACTTGAATGTCGCACTGCACCCACTTTGCGATTATGTAGATTATCTCATTTTGAACAGCTGGACTCAAGTATTTCACAGAACCTTGTGGTCGCTCAACAAGTTCTTTCAGAACCGGATCGTAACATGCTAAAAGTTCTATCATACTGAGAAAATTCCCACTGTTGGGCTGTCCAAGAATCTCCCTATGTCCTCTAAAAGCCAAGTTACACGTGGCCAGAGTGATTGTAATGTTGACAATACGCTCAAGTACCTGTCTCCAGTAATTAGCAGCATTCCTTGCATTCCTCTCCATGTTTGCATCGATTCTCCCGTTTTTCTTCTACTGTTCATATATGACACACGCTCCGACATGGACCTGAGATTGTGCATGTGAGGCTGCGGCCACACGAGGACGAAAACGGTCGTTTGCGTTACTGTTTAGTGTCATATAGACCGTTCGGCCACACAAGGACGACCGAATACGGACTAAACGACTGAGGACACGATAACGG
The DNA here is from genome assembly GCA_036324585.1 of Champsocephalus esox. NCBI lineage: Eukaryota > Metazoa > Chordata > Actinopteri > Perciformes > Channichthyidae > Champsocephalus > Champsocephalus esox. The sequence continues at coordinate 40,066,887 of CM070482.1, forward strand.
GTCCCAAGGTGGATAGAACGGCATACGCAACTGGGGGTCCAACGGCTCCGTGTGTACGCCCTATACGATCATTTTCTGATAATGATGAGGCAATAGCCCCGCCTCTCTCCACCTCTGCTGCTCACCCCCGCGTCAAAGTAAACTGCACCCTGAATTCAGATTATTTATCTTTCTCTCGATGTGGACATACACGCGAGTGAAGTGTAATCTGACAGGACGGAGACACGCAGCTCTGCTCACCTGCAGCTCCTCCCGCTGCAGCAAAATACACACTTCAAGTCAGATCATCACCCGTAGCTATTTTAATTACCTCTCAAACTCCCTACACGAGTTATAAATATGTTTATTTTTACTGTCGACCGGGTCACTCATTACTGATCAGCTGCTGCATGAGACAGACACTGGCGCTGTCCGAAGAGAGGGAGGAAAAAGAGAGGCTCCGTGTATTTTATTATTATAATATATAGAGTCGTTATTCATTTGTTTTAAAGCTCAATAAATAACAAAGAAGACCTTTGACCGGCACTTTTATCATTTTGACGGAAGATTTAAACTTTAATACACGCTGACTGGCGAAAAACTCTGCCCGCTGCCCCCATCGCGGAGAATAAACAGAAGGGCAACCATGACAACCATGCTTCTTCGCTGCTTTTGTGGAGGAAGTTACAGTGCCACGTACAGGCTCGGCATATGTACTGCAGCTTCTCCAGCGGTTGGAGCTAAACGGAGCGGTCTCGCGTGGACAGGCACTATCCGGATAACTATTGCGTGTGGACAGAAGCTTTTTTGCGTTTGCGTTAATCCTATGCGTTGAGCCGTTTTCGTGCTCGTGTGGCCGCAGCCTAAGTCAATCCTCGCAGACAACGCATGTCCACGCATCACTGTAGAACGGTGCACCTCGGTCTGCGAACAGCCAGCACGGCTCACAATAGGCACAGTCCAGGGTGGGGGAGTAACACAGCCATGTCCGTGGCAGTTTGATACCTGCTCTGGTAGTGGTGGTGTATTACATCTCGGAGAAACACCTGTTTCCTTGATGTGTGTCTCTGGGGAATGGGCCGGTAGGCCTACATGGACCGGTTGCCATAATATAGCCTTTGATCTTGGCGTCGGGGGTCTCAATAGTGCAATAGAGTCCCCTATCGGTTGGGGGCGGGGCCCTTGCGGGAACTGTAGGACCACCGCCGGGCACAGCCAAATCCATCCTCTCCTCCTGGCTCATGGCTGGAGAAGAAGGTCGCACAGCCACGGATACAGCTTCACTTGTGGAGCAAGACGATGGTGAGGCAGGTGAGCTATCGTTAGCCTCCGGCTGCCGCTTCACGTCAACATTACCAACGTTAGCGGTAGATTTCGAGGACGATGTATGACACAAAAAACGGTCTAATTTTGTCTGTTTAGCCTTTACATCTCCTTGTTCTCTCTTGTTCTTTCTCTTTTGAGTGCAGAGTGTAGGAATACTCTGTCACAGTAAAAGAAGTACACCATGTACCTCTGAACTGTAGATGAGGAGAAGTACAAAGTAGCAACACATTGAAATACTTAAATAAAGTACAAGTATCTCAAAATTGTACCCCCGTATAGTACTTGTTGAGTTTATGAACTTAGTTACTTTACACCAGTGGCTATACAGATAGAAAGACTAAGCCTTGCAGAGGCATGAAAATCCATTTTCAAAATGCTCAACAGTGCTGCCAGAATTATAAACTGACTGCTGCAATTAAAATAAATGCTTTTATATATTTCTATTCGATGTGACTCTTTGGCGTTTCTGTGATTACTACCTGCTGCTTTAGTTGTTCTGACTGCTCACATCCTGTTACTCCTCATTTTAAAGCCGATATTTCGTGGGGTCGGGGGCTCGGATCCTTGTTACCTTTTTCATACCTGATGACTTTGCCTCCCTGACTACAGTTGCTTCAGCGTGTAGAAGCTAGTAAGCCTACTATTGGATTTGTTTTAGATAGGCACAACATGTTTCATATGCAAACCTTATTTTCCTGTTCCATGTTCAAATAAAACATGTTCAGTGGTCATTTATTTTTGGTCGTGGAAAACGAGGTAAAGGTCATTGAGAAGTCATGGAACATCATTGGTGAAAACGTGTATGAACCCTGTATACTACTTCACATTCAAATTGTGGAATTGTTGCTTCTAAGAGAAACTTAAAATCAAATGTAAACCATATTCTTCTGGTTCAACTGGTTTTAGAAAATATTAAAAGTAAGAGTAGTCCCTCAGTATTATAGCTGTTGCCTAACATCCAAAGACAGAAAGTCTTCCAGAAATGCAAAGAACTCCCCAACTGAATGTCCAAATACATATTTAAAGATAACCTTTTCAAACCATACTACATTCAACAAAAGGGCTGCCGAATGTAACCCCTCTGCTTTTTCCTAACTGTTTACTTGGTTACTTAGGTTACAATTTAGCTGCGTTCAGATTATTCTCTGACTTTATGTGATGTGTGTAACATAATTGAGTCTACGGCTTGGTTGATATCCATTGATATGGTGCTTTCTACTCTTTAAATGTGGTAGATGATGCCCTTCCTGTTGTGTAAATGTTCGATATGTTGCATGAATGCACATCCTGAAACTACAAGGGTCAGCTGAGGTCATGGTGCATGGTTACAGCTGTTTGCCCAAAACTACTTTTTGAACCATTGTCAAATAAACTGGGCGATAGGATTTACGAATACAATCTAAGTATAATTAGGCTATGCCTCCTATAAACATATTTTATATTTTCTCTCACGTACCGTACATTTCATAAATAAGCGTTTGATTCAGCCCTTTAATGTGCACGATCATATCAGTATAATACACAGTTACTCTGACACAACACAGGGTTTGTTTGACCTTATCTTAGGAGTCTGGCATCTTCTATTACACCTTCTGAACCGACACTATACAGAGATGGCAAAGGACTCTGGGGCTTCATTTATTTTGCTCTCGTTAGACTCTTTACAGGTTCCCTGGTCTCTCAAGATACAAAAGCCTCATACGTACATCCATGTTCACACACTCATCCACCTGTAGGTGTGCCTGTGAGAGGGAATGAGCCGCAGGAGAGTGACATCCCAAGCAAGCCTCTTGTTAACAAACTATGAGACATTTTGTACTTAGTGTTGGCAATACAGTCTTTCACTAGAGCCCGAGGAAGCCACAATACGTTGAATATATACTGTAACCCTAGTATAGAGATTCCCTCGATGTCAGAGGGCGATCAGTATCTGTGATTTGGTCAAAGAGACGGTTCAGAAAGAGTCGTTGGGGGTTTTGTACGGTTTGTTCCACAGTCAGAAACTACAAAATATCTCCGGACAGACTCGTTTTATGTATTTGGTATAGTCTGAAGTTCAGTCAAACTATAATATTAGTCTATCTTGGCTCCGTTTTGGAGTGTCTATGATCAAAGGACCATACTCGTGATTCAATAGTTATCCAGGAATAGAATCGGCACAGTAGAGCAGGTAACGCATAGCAACAGCCACACACAATGCTGTATGCTGATGACTTTGTTTTCATGGAATAAATACAAACCAAGTGTGTGTGTGTGTGTGTGTGTCAACGTGCCTGTCTCTGTGTCTGTCCACAGCTGGGTGGAGGAGGACCCCAAAGAGATCATGCAGTCGATCTATGAGTGCATGGAGAGGACATGTGAGAAACTCCGCCTGCTCAACATCGACATCTCCAACATTAAAGGTGTGCACAGTGGTACTGAGCTGTGGGGGCAGACGTGGTAACCCCCCCTCCAGCTGGAGAAGAGAACTGAAACACAGGAATGGGTGGAGATGGGAGTGTATTGAGATTGACGTTGTTTCTCTTTGCTCAGCTTTGGGGGTGACCAATCAGAGAGAGACGACCCTGGTTTGGGACAAAGAGACGGGAGAGCCTCTCTACAATGCCATTGGTGGGTGCACTATACATCTGAATGTACACGTATCATTGCCAATATTCTTATTAACATAGACATTCAATTGACCTTCCTGTAGTCCTCTGTTGGAGTAAGGTTATCTAGATGTCACAAAAAACATGGATGGTTACATACTAGGTTCTTTGCAAGAAATATGAATATGAACTGTCATTGAAACCTTGTTATATTTAAATGTTTACATGTGTTGTCATTACTTGCTGCCATTATACAAATGGTTTAAATGGTTTCTAAACAGAATCCTAAACAATGACATGACCCAGATCTCCTTTGACTCTTTTGAGGTAACCTACCAATCTCTGATGTACTGTACAGAGGACATCCTGGTCTTATGTCATTGGTTACAATTGCATGCTGGGAAGTTCCTCTTCCTTTTCATCCAAAATGGCTGGCATACCAAAAACAAAATGTTATAGAAGCAGCAGGAGTCAAATATTGTTGAATAATTGTAATTTTTACCATGACAATCATATATGTTCTTGTTTATTAACATGTGAGGAACTATAGAATTAGTTCTGAAAGCAATTAATAATTCAAGTTTTCAAATAACAGCTCTTTTATAAATGTCCATTCTAGTGGACGTCAGGACCGTCTTTATGGACTTTATGACTCGATATTGTTGCAGGAGACGGAACTGAAGCAGACATTTTCTGTACCAGATGGTTCAGGGAGATTCAGATGTTGAGCTCTCAGATGATGAGAGAGATGAGAATGTCACACCTGGGATAGAAGAGGGTCAAGAAGAAGGGGGGGAAGATGCAGGAGGCTCCATGAGTGCACAGATAGATGCATGGAGACAGATAGGGACGAGCTGGAAAGACAAGGTCCCCTGTGGGCCAAGAGTAGCACGTATGTCTTATTGTTGTTTTTGTTTTAAGTGGAGCCATGACACATGAGAGTTGCCTCAGGAATGCAAGCTGTGTTTCTATGAGCAGGTCAAATGGAGACTACATCCATAACACTAGTCAAGATGACCCTACAGCCCGTGCTGACTGGAGTCAATGAGGTACTTTCCCACTACATCGACTCAAAGTCTTTGAAGATCTGGAAAGATTCACCAAAAAACAAACTAGTTTTGTATTGACCAAATAAACAGCAATGTTCAGATCAATGACTTATTTATGTTTAAAATAAAGGTGAATGTATTATTGTATTCATATCACTCTATAACCATAATACGTTACATAGTCTATCTGTTAATTTTGGCTGTCTTTTCAAACTAAAATGGTCCTGACGTCCTCTACAGTGGACATACTGTAACATTTAAAAAATCGAATTTAATTAAAAAAGTCTAAATTAGAAGATGTTTTTTTTAACCCTAAATAGGTAGGAAATACAAAATAAAGAAGATTGGAAAACATATTTTGTCTTCGGTTACCAGATATACCAGTCTATGATTATCCATCACAATATGTTGCTCTGATCTTAACTTTAGTCAAATAATTACATTTTTTGTTTTTTAAAATCAGAAATGTGATTTCATTTTGTATAAAGGAGGTAAATTGACCATATATCCCAAAACGAAAAGTAAAATGTGTGGAAATGATTTAAAATGAAGTTGTCTCGCAGAAGAAACACAGAATTGTGCAAAATGCACTTGTTACAACATTTTGGGCTTCACACTTGTGAAGTGTCCCCCTAAACATTTGGTTATTTGATTTGTAACATCTTCAGTTGAGCAAACAAGAGATGATGTCATCTGGGAATTGGCCCAGCACATGACTAGATTGCATCTGATGGTAGTGGAGTACGTCATGTCTGGCCCTGCCCCCTGACGGCCTTACATTACTATCAGAGAGAGCTTTCATTGTAACACCTCAGATCCATTTTGAGAGGATTGTTTACATGCAAGCTGTTCCGAATTCCTATTGGCTGATATTTCAATGGAATGTGAGTGATGTGATGGGGGAGGGGGTGTCTACCTGTTCACACAGCAGTCCTTCAAGAGATTACAATGCTCTATTGTCTAGCCTAAAGACACCATGTGTACACTTGAGTGATTCAAATGGCAAGTTTGTTTTTGTTATAATTGAAACAATCCCAATGAAAACCGATAAAATCTCAGTTTATCTAATAGTTTGAGCACTTTTTTTTGCGGTCAGGTTAAGCGTCACAAGTCTTCTTCAGAAATGTTGAAGACTCCATTGGACCCCTTTTGTTTACTTCCGTAACATAGTGACATCACTGTGTAACACTTGTATTGGCTTGCGCTCTAACACATTGTACGTGATAGGGGCGGGACATCTCTAAGCTCTTGACCAATCACAACAGAGCCGACCAGCCAGCCAACCAATCAGAGCAGACTGTGCTCTGGTTTCAGACAGAGGGTGAAAAGAGGAGCTGCAGCACAGGCAGTATGAGAAAGATAAAGAGCTTTTGGAACATTAAAGCACGGAGACATGTAGAGACACTACATACCAGAGGTGTGGACTCGAGTCACATGACTTGAACTTGAGTCACCAATTTGATGACTTTGGACTCGACTTGACAAAATCACAAAACACTTGCGACTCGACTTGGACTTGAGCCTTCTGACTTGAGGTGACTTGATACTTTAATTCAGAGGGAGGTCTCCAACACACCGATCGCGAGATGCCGCTAGAAGAGCAGACTCCCGTTGGGGAGAGCAGTGAAAGTAGAAAAGTATTGGCATCAAAATATAGTTAAAGTACCACCTGCACTTTAAAGTAGA